>JUJX01000223.1:46961-58387 GCA_000800745.1 Diaporthe longicolla | reverse complement strand
AAAGAGAAGTATTATACTACTATATAAATAACTTTAATACTTTTATATTATTATATAATATTTATTATAAAGAAGATATATAATAAAATATTTAAATTAAATAATTTTAAAATAATTTTATATTAATAATTAAATCTTTTCTTTAATTATAGTTAGTTTAATTTAATTTAATTTAATTTAATTTAAAGTTTTAAAAAAAAGAATTATTATTTATTTATAATAATATTATTATAAAGTATAAGTATTATATTTTTTATAAACTTTATATAAAAGAAATATAAATTAGTAAAAAGTTAATTAAATTAATAAAATGTTAATTAAATATAAAATATATTATTTAATATTTAATAAAATTTACTTTAAATAAAAAAGATTAGCCTATATATAAACTATACTAATAAATATTAATAATAATTCTTACTTTAATATATACTTTTATTTTATAATACTATAATTAATTAAGTTAGTATAATATATTAAATTAGAAAATAATAAAAGTTTAAGTTTAACTTAATTTTAAAACTTTAAAATAAATTTTAAAAGATAAAAATAAAGGATTTTAAAGCTTATCTAATAATAAAGTAAAAGACTACTAATATAAGAATAAAAGTAAGTAAAAAGGATTAGGTTATATAGTTATATAACTATATATAGTATATATAATAAAGTTATAGTTTATAACTATAAATAAGTAATTAACTAAATAAATAATAATAATAAATTAAACTAATATAATCTATTTACTTTATACTTTATATATATATATATAAGAAACTAATTAATAAAATCTTATAATATTTAAATATATTTTTAATAACTTTAGTATTTTTAAAAATTTAAAATTTTAAAATCTTTTAATATATTCTTTAGTTATAAAAAGTTTAAATAAATTAATATAAAAGTTAAATAATTTAATAAATAAGTAATTAAAAAAAAGCTTTTTTAAAAAAATAAATATATTATTTTTAAAAAATAAATTAAAAATAATAAATAAATATTTATAATACTCTTTAAAAATATTAAAAAAGATAATTATATTATTAATAAAAGTATAGTAAAACTTTTTATATTTCTTTAAAAGTTAATTTATAAAGTATTAAATATAAGCTAAAGAATTATAATAGTTTATTAAAGTAACTTTAAAGTATTTAAGATTTTAATAACTAATTATAATAAATTAATTATAATAAGTTAGGTAGATAAGAAATTAGTAGAAAAATATAAAAGTATCTATAATTATAATCTACTTCTTATTTTAAATAATATTAATTAAGTTAAATTATAAAGGTAATAAGTAATTATTAAGTATTACTTACTTATTAAATAATTATAAGTTAATAATAGCTTATTCTTTTTTAATACTATAAATAGTTTATTATATTATAAAAATAAAGAGTATAAAAGGATAGATTTTATTAATCTTTTTTATATAGCTTTATTTATAAAGTTTACTATAGATTTTATTAAAAACTTCCTTACTTTTTTATAATAAAAGATAATAATAATAGTTAAACTTAATATATTACTAGTTATTTATAAATAAAACTTTTATTATATATTTTTTAAATATATTAATTAAACTCTTATTCTTTTATAACTTAAAATAAAACTTAACTATCTTATAAAACTTTACTATAAATATTAAGTTCTTATTATAAATATAAATACTATTCTTTATAATTAAATATAAAGATTTATTTAAAGTTTTAAAATTAAATAAACTTTTAATATAATTTAAATAAATAATATTAAATAGTATTTTTATAATTTCTTTAAAATTAAAATACTTAAAATTAAAATTTATAATTATTATATAAATAATATTATTATAAAATATAGCTAAGTTTAAATTAATATTAAATAATTTAATATTAATTTTTTTTATATAAAAATAATAATATTTATAAATATTTTAAATTTAATATTTATTAAAACTATACTTATATTTTAAATTAAAATTTAAAATATATTATAAGATTTATATATAAAATCCTTATATTAAAACTTAGTAATTAATATAACTTAGTTTATTAAGTTAATTAAAGCTAAGATTTTAATAATATTATTAAAATCTATTATAAAGTAAATAAAATTTTTATAATTATAAATAGTTTTTAAATATATATACTTATTAACTTTTATAGGTTTAAAATTAAAGTTAAAAAGTATTATAAATTTAAAAATATTTAAATCTATTATAATATTTATAGTAGTAAAGTATAAAAATATAAATAAAAAAGTATAACTTTTTAAAAGGTTAATATAGTAAATAGTTATATATATAGTTTAGTTAAACTATAATATAATTACTTAAACTAATATTACTTTTTAAATAATAAACTTTACTATTTTTTAAAAATAGTAAAAAGAACTTTAAAGTTATAATTATTTAAATAAATAATAGTTTAGTTTTTAAATAAAATAATAATATTATATAAGTTTAACTATTTTATATTAAAAAGATAGTTAGTAATAAACTAATTATTATTAATAATCTAAGCTACTCTTTTTTACTTTATTAAACTTAGTAAATTTATTAATAAAGAAAAGTTTTCTATTAATACTTTTAATACTTTATAACTTTTTAATAATAAGTTATAAAATAATTTTAATAATATATTTAAACTTAGTAAAGTATAATTATATAATAAGTAATTAGATTATATTAATATTAAAATAAAACTTAATATTTTTACTATTAAAACTATTATAAACTTTAATATATAAGTATATAAAACTATTAAATATAATAAAGTTAGTTAATTTAAAAAGTATTTCTTTAATAATATTTTTAGTAATATAGATAATATATTTTTATAATATACTAACTAAAGTAATATTATTATTAATTAAAATAAGTTTAAAATAAAAATAAGTTTAGTTATTTTTTAAATAATAAAATAAAGTATTATTTAAAAAGAAAATAGCTTTATAATAATTATATATTATTTTAAAGCTTTTAATATTAAAAATATTATAAGAGTTATTATATAAAAAAATATTATTTATAAAACTAGAATTACTATTAAAATTAAATTACTTTAAGTTATTATTTAAGTAATTAATAAAAGTATAATTAAGTTTTAAATTAAAACTATTAATAGATATTATATTATTAACTTTATTATATTTAATATATTAATTATTTTATAACTTATTCTTATTATAAAGTTTATAATTATAACTATTAAACTTATTTTAACTATTACTTTTAAACTTTAAATAATTATTATATTTATAATAATTATTATTATAGCTAATATTTAAATAATAATAGTTATTTTAATAATTAATATTTAAATAATAATAGTTATTATAATATAAGTATATATTAGAAATATCTTTAAAAAGTTTATTAAAACTATAAATATTTTTAATAAATATTAAAGGTATACCTTAGTATTTATTAATATATTTTATATAGTTTTTAAAAGAAATAAACTTATTATTTAACTTAATATTTTATTAAAATATAATAAGTATTATATTTTAAATTTAATAAAGTTAACTATTTTAATTATTATTATTAAAAAAAAGAAGTTTTATTATAATATAATACACTATTTAATAGAATAAATTACTTAATAAAATACTTTTTACTAGTTTACTAACTTTTATTAACCCTAATACTTACTTAGTATAGTTAATTTAATAAAAGTTAGTATTAATTAGTACTAATTACTTTAAAGTACTTATTTTTAATTAATTTAATTAATTTAAAATAATTAGTATAAGTATAATATAAGTTTATATTAAATAATATTTAATATAAAATATATACTTTATACTAAATAATACTAACTATACTATTAAAAATATAGTTTACTATAGATTATTAAAATAGATATATTTATACTAATTAGTACTAACTAAACTAGATTTACTATAATATAGTTAAAATCTAATTTATTAAACTCTTCTTTCTTTTTTTTATATATTTTTATATTATACCTAGTCTTACTATAGTTCCTATAATATTATTTACTTAGTTTACTATAGACTACCTTCTCTATTCTACTACTTATTTTACTAGCTAGCTACTTCCCCTTTTATTTTTCCTTAATTATTACTTAGGAATCTTTAATAATAAGTACCTCTTTAAGTTATAATTAACTCTTCTTAGCCCTCTTATATTTAGTAAGTATTATATTAATATTCTTAAGTATATAAACCTAATTCTTTAAAATTATAATTTTATATACTATTACTTATAAACTTTTTAATAACTAGTTAATAATTAAAATAATTAATATAAAGAAGCTTCTCTAATATACTAAAATCCTACTTTTAATAAAACTTAATTACTAGATAGTTTATTAGATATTAAATAATATTTATAACTCCTATTTTTAAGGAGAGCTAGGAAGAGATTAGTTTAATATTTATAGGTAAATATTAAGTTTAGAAATAATAGAATTTAAATTCTAAAGAGTAATTTTAGCTTCTTTAAATATAAACTTAATATTTACTTTTATAAAAGTCTTATTATAAACTACTTTAAAGATAAAAAAAAACTTAAACTTAGTAATATAATTAATAAATATATAGATAAAAAGGTTAATTTAATTACTATATATATACTTTAAAGATAAATATAATATAATATTTAATAGTTAAAGTAAATAAAATAAATATAATAGTATACTAATAGTAATAATATTATTTATTTTATAATAATTTTTAAAATTTATTAATATATAGCTTTTATATTTATTTAATATAAGTATTTAATATCTACTCTTTATCTATTATCTTATATACTTTTTAAAGTACTAAACTTATTTTAAACTAGTTTAATTATTTATTTATTTATTTAAAGTAAACTTAATAATCTAATTCTTTAAAAAACCTAACTTTATAACTTAACTTATAAAATAATAAGTTCCTTAAATAATTATAAATAGTAGAATATATTAGCTTTTTATATTAATATATTTAATAACTATTATCTATTCCTAGTTTTTAAGCTATACTAATTTAACCTTTCTATATTTATTAATATATATAATAACTATTAATATAATTAATATATTTATTATAAAGCTAGTTTTATTAAAGTTATATAAGTTATTATTTATAATCTTATACTTAGCTATTATATTATAAAGGAGTTTAAACTAGTTTTTAATAATTTCTAAATCTTTATAAAGTACTCTTTAATAGTTATAAAGATAATTAAACTAAGTTTTTAAACTAAGTTATATATTTATAAAGTATTAAATCTAGTACTTACTAATAGGTTTACTATTATATAATAATAGTATAAAGTTAACTATATTTTTTATATTAGAGAAATATATTAGAAAACCTTATATATTTTAATTAATAATATATTAAATAAATATATATTTCTTAATTAATTTAAGTTTATAGTTATTAATATATATTTTTTTATAATAGAGTTAATTATTTATTTTAGCTAATAATATACTATAGAGGATAGAAAAGATTTATATAGCTTTATATATATTTATAGATTTTTTATAGTTTATTTTAGATTTCTTAATTACCTAAAAAGCTAGAATAATTCTATCTTTTTTTAAGTAAATTAGTATAGTAAATATTAATTTTTAGTATATTAAATAGTTAAATAAATAGAGTAATATAAGACTAATATAAAAAATAAGGATATAATCTCTACTAAATATAAACTTATTTACTAAAACCTTAAGTTTTTAAACCTATACTATAACTTTATTACTACTTTAAATTAATTAAATTAATTAGAAATAAGTAATTTAAAGTAGTTAGTATTTATTAGTACTAACTTTTATTAAATTAACTATATTAAGTAAGTATTAGAGTTAATAGAAGTTAGTAAACTAGTAAAAAGTATCCTACTAGGTAATTTATCCTACTAAGTAGTATATTATATTATATAATTAATAAGTTTTCTTTTAAAAATAGTTATTTAAAGCTTTATAATTTTTATATAATTATAGTAATTAAAGCTTTCTAAGTTTTATAAACTAAGAGATTAAAGGGTTTATATTTAAAATATATAATAAAGTAATATTTAAATAATATTTTAAATAATATAATAATTACTAGCTAGTTAAAGTTATTTAAGAAGAATACTTAAATTAATTATTAAAAAACTATTTTATTCTAATATTATCTACTAATAATAAGTATATTTATATAGTTTAGTTCTTTAACTTAGTTTACTACTAGTTTACTTAGTTTACTATACTTTTTTAATAATTTAAAATAATTTATAATATTAACTTACTAAGCTTATTATTAAAGCTTAATAATTTTTAATAATTTAATTTAAGTAAGTTATTTATATAATTATAGTTAGACTTTTTATACTATTTAGCTAACTAATATATTAGTTTTTAATAAGGTTTTATTTTAAATAGAATTAACTATTATTCCTATTTCTATTAAAGTTATAATATTATTCCCTTTTTCTATATTTCTTTATCTTTAAAAATTCTTAATAAATTCCTTTTTTATATTATTTATTTTAACTAAGTTTTTATTTTCTTTATACTAATTTTCTTTATTTTAATAATATATTAAAATATATTTTTAAGCTTTATACTTTATATAAAATAGAATAATATTAAATACTTACTTTATTAATTAATAAAATAAGTTTTAAAGTTATACTATATTTTATATATAATAAGTAAAGATAGTCTTATATAATAATTAAAGGTTATTCTTATTATATAGCTTATATTTATTATAGTTAATTTTATAATAATTTTAATTTATTTTTAAATTCTAATTTATATTTTCTTTATTCCTTTTAATATAATTTTTAACTAACTTTAATAATATAATACTTTATAAATAAAAAGTATTATATTAAATAAAAAGAAAAGGTTATTAAAAGTAAGCTAATATTAGTTTAAAAATAGTTATAGATTATTTAAAACTTTTTATCTTAGTATTAATAAAAGCTAAATAAAAGATTAGTTTATTTAAAGTATTTAAAGTAGTAGTATTATAAGGTAGCTTTTTAAAGTTAAGATATAATCTATTAAAGATTCTAATCTTTAAATAAATTAAAAGCTATAAAGAAAGTAAAGGAGATTAAAATTAATTACTTTATAATTAAAGTATCTAAGTTTACTTTATTAGTTTATATTAATAAAGTTTTTAAAGTAATTAACTAAAGTTTTATAATAAAAGATACTAATATAGATTTTTCTTTATAGTTACTTACTAATAATCCTAAAGTATTTATTAATAGTTTATTAAGTTTTTAAAAGGTTCTTATATATTATCTTTATTATTATAGTATTTTTATTTAACTAAGTATTTAATATTAATATTATATATTTTAGAATTTAAAATTCTTTTAACTTTCTATTCTTTTTTATTACTATTAAGTTTAACTTATATTTTAAATTATATATTAACTAATACTAGTTTTAAAAGTAATATATAAAAAACTAAGTAGATTTATATTTTTATTAATAATAAAAGTTTAAAGTTAGTATTTAAAAGTTTTTCTAAAATTTAAAATAGTTTAATCTTTTTATAATTTAATTTATTACTAAGTTATTTAGTTTTAATATTTTTATAAAGTAAATAAACTTTATCTTTCTCTTTTAAAGTTAATTTTTTTAACCTTTTTTTATTAATATAGATTATTATTTATTCTTATATAAAAAGTAGTTCTTACTAAAGCTTTTTCTATAAGTTTTAAATTTTAATTATCTATTTTATTATTAATTATACTTTTTAATTAAAGATTAATTCTTTATAAGCTTTTAGTTTATAACTATAATTAGTATAGAAAGATAATACTTTTATTATTTATATATTTATACTATTATAAATAAATTATATTATAAATAATAACTATATTTAATTATTTTATTTATAGTTAATATAACTATAAAAATATTATTTTAAACTTTAATTTAATTTTTTAATTTATTTATTTATTTATAATTAAAAGATTATTAAAAGTTTTTAATTTTAAATTAAAGTATTTTATAAATAACTATTAAAAGTTTAAAATAAATACTATTCTTTTATTTAAAATAATTTTTTATAATATTTTATAGTTACTAATAATTATTTATAAAAAAGTATATATATATTTATTTATTTATATTACTAGCTTTTTTATAAAGAATAAAATATATATATTTTATAAATTTATTTATAATAATTAAAATACTATTATAGCTTACTTTTATTATAAATTCTTTTAAGTTTAATAATTTAATAATAAAATTAAAGTTAATTAATTATTATAATCTATTAAATATTAATAGTAGCTATAATAAGGTATAAGGTTTATATTTAATAGTTTTACTTTTATAGTACTTATTATAATTCTAAATAACTATATAAACTTCTTTTTTAACTTTAAAAAAATAATAGTATTACTTAATTTATTTTATAGTTATTATAATTTCTTAGTATTTATAAACTAAAGCTTTATAAATCTTTTATATAAGTTTTATTTATAGTTTTTTAAATATAAAAAGCTATTTTCTTTAATAATATATACTTTTATTTTTTATTAATTATTTTTTAAATTTATTAAATAGCTTTTAATAAACTATTTTAAGTTTAATTTTTTATTTTAAATTAACTTTAATATAAAATATTACTATTAGTTATTAATACTTTTAAAGTAATAAGTTTCTTTTAAAAATAGTTTAAAAAATACTTTATATTTTTAAAAGTATATTCTATAAGTAGTTTAACTATTTATTAAAAGTATTTACTTTATTATTTTCTAATCTTTATTTATAATTAATTTAAATATTAAATTATAATAAAAACTCTATTTATTGAATTTAATATTTATTAAGTTCTTTAATAATAGTAAAGTTAACTAAGTTCTTATAATTAATAAATACTTATATTTAGTATTTTATACTAATAAGGTAGTATTACTATTCTTTAAATATTTTAATAATTACTATTAGTTTTTTATTAGATATATTATAATTAATTTTTAATTTATTAAACTTTTTTAAAAAAAAGATAATAAAGTATAGCTTTCTTTATATATTATATTACCTTAACTATCCTTTTATTATATAGTTAAAAGTATTAGTTTTAACTTTATATTCTTTATTTAAATTTACTTTAATTAGAATTAGTTTTAAAATAACTTTTTATTTAAGTTCTTTAAAAGCTTTCTATATTTTATTATTCTATTAAAAGTAAATAGTATTTTTAATAAAGTTAGTTAAAGGAATTACTATTTTTAAATAATTTTTAATAAATTATTAATAGAAATTAATAAATTTAAAGAATTCTTTAACTTTTTTAATATTAATTAATATTAACTATTCTTTAATAATAATAATCTTAAATTTCTATATTTTAATTTCTTTAAATTAGATTATATATTTAAAGTAGTTAACCTTTTTAATATAAAATATATTTTTTTTAATTTAATTAAAAGTTTTATATTCTAAAGTTTCTATAAAACTTTATATATATATTCTTTATAATTATTAAGTATTTTTAAATAGATAAAGATATTATTTAAGTATATAATAATAAAGATATTTAAATATTTTTTAAAAATATAATTAATTATAGTTTAAAATATTACTAGTATATTAGTTAGTTTAAATAATATAACTATATATTTAAAATATTTATAGTATATTTAGAATACTATTTTCTATTCTTTACTTTTTTTTATTTTAATTAAGTTATAAGCTTTTTTAAAGTCTAAAGTTATAAACTATTAAACTTTTTATAATTAATCTTTAAATTCTTATATTAAAAATAATAAATAGTAATTTTTAATAGTAATATTATTTAGTTATTAATAATTTATATAAAGTTATAGCTTTCTATTTTTTTAAATATAAAAAGAATAAAGTATTTAGTTAATAATATTAATAGTTAAATATAACCTTTTACTAGGTTTTTATTAAAATACTTTTTAAATACTTTTAATTAAATTTTATTAAGTTTATAAATCTTTATAAATTTTAATACTATTCCTTTTTTAAGAAATATCTTATAATTTTAAATATTATATTTAAATAATTTAATATTAAATATAATTATAAATAGCTTAATATATTTATAATATTTTTAAAGTATAAACTTTTAAAGATTCTTTTTTATTACCTTAGCTTTTTATAAATAAATTATAAATCTTTAAAAAATTAGTTTAACTTATTTAATAAAGTTAATTTTATATACCTTTATTACTTATTATAAAGTTTTTATTAATAAAGTAATCTAAACTATAAGTATTATCTTTTATACTTATTATACTTATTTAAGTTCTTTTTAAATCTCTTTAATTTATTTTTATACTATTAATATAAGTTATTATTTTTTATTATTAATTTAAAATAAACTATTATTATTTAAATACTTTTTAATATATAGAGAGTTTAAAGTATTAGTTTATTATAAAGTACCTTTCTATTACTTTATTAACTTATATATAAACTTTATTAAAACTTATATAAAAGCTAAATTCTTCTCTCTTTTATAAAAAGTAGTTACTAAGCTTATTTAAATATATATTTTTTAAATATTATCCTTAAAAACTAAGCTTTATTTATTCTTATAATATATAATTATTTCTTTTACTAAGCTAATAAGGTTAGCTTAGTAGATTTAACTAGTAATCTAATTTATTTAAAAGTTATTCTTTTTTAACTAAAGAATCTTTAAAATTAGCTAATAATCTACTATTTTAATAATATTAAATAAAAGTTACTTTATATAATTAAATATTTATAATAAAAGATAATTAGTTTTTATATTAATAATATTTTTATTATAAGTTATTTTTATTTTATTTATTATATTAAGTTTATAAAGTTTTTTTTTCTTATACTAAAAGATATAGTATTTATTAACTATTTATAAAAAGATAAAATTCTTTAATATACTACTATTAATTAATACTTTATATTTATAGATTTTAAGTTTAAGTTTTATTTTTAAATATTAGTAATCCTCTCTATTTATTATATATAAGTACTTTATATTATTTTCTATTATTTAAAGCTTTATAAATAGTTTAATCTAATTTTTATTATTTAATTTTATATTAAAATATCTTTAATTTATTAAATAACTCTTTTTATAAGTTTTTATATTATTTTAAATACTTATACTACTATTATAAAGTCTTTTAACTTTATATTATTATTATTAAAAAATAATAGTATATTATTTTAAGTTTTTTAATATTAATTTTAAAGTTTAAACTTAATATATATTTAGTAATTATACTATAAATATTATTACTATATTATTAAGTTATATATATAATATAATAAATAATTATATTAAAGTTCTAATATTATATACTCTTTATTAAAGATATAATTCTTTACTATCTAATATTATAGTTTATATTATTTATAAAGCTAAACTATTTTAATTATTCTTTATTTTTTTAAAAAAAAGTCTTTTATAACTTTTATAATATAATATATTTTATATTAGTTAAATATATA
>JUJX01000223.1:13542-36419 GCA_000800745.1 Diaporthe longicolla | reverse complement strand
ATATATATATATATATATATATATATATAGTTATAACTCTAATACTTAGTAATTAAAGATTTAACTTTTATTAAAATAATAACTAAAGCTATTACTTTAATAACTAAGAAAACTAAGTATAACTTAAAAGTACTAATTATTTAAATATTAATAGTTATTATATAAGTAATAATATAACTTTTTAAGTATTTTAAATAAGTTATTAAAAGTATTTAATATAGTTTTATATAAGTAAAACTTAGCTATTTTATAAACTTAAAGTTAGTAATATTAAATTATATTAATAATAAAAATAGTTAGAGTAATTTAATTTAATTAATTAAATAAAGTAGTTATATTCTATTAAATAATTAAGTTCTATTAAATAGTAATAAGATTCTATTAAATACTTATATAATATATAATATACTTATATTATTATATAACTAAAGTTAAATAATAAATTAAGCTCTTTTAATATACTTTAAATAGATAATTAAGAAAGTAAAAGATTATTTTATTAATATAATAAGTATTAAAATATAACTTTTTAAAATAATATTAATACTTTTAAAAAATTAGTTACGTTAAATAAAGTAGTTTTATAATATAAGTTAAATATAGCTTATTTAAAGAAAAGCTTACTTTAAATAAAGTAGTAAAATAGTAATATATTACTTAAAATAATACTTTAAATTATAAACCTTACTTCCTATAAAGTATTATTTATATTATATAGCTAGTTTTTAATAACTTAAATTCTTTTAATTTATATATATTATTTTTATACTAGATATATATCTTTATTCTTATTATTTTTATTTAAAAGGAAGTCTTTAATAATTTAATTATTTCTTTTTAAAGTTATAGTTTCTTTTAAAGTAGAATAATTAAAAATTATATTACTCTCTACCTTTAATTCCTCTAATAAATTTATTTTCCTTTAAAGCTTACTTAACTTTTAAAATATATTATTAGGTTTACTTAAGTATTTAGTATTAATAATATTTTTTTTAAAGAATTTATTTAAGTATAATAGGTATTAAAGAGATTTAAATTAACTTTTAGCTAATAAGTATTATATATAAATATATTTATAACTAGAAAGGAAGTTTCTAATAAGTTTATTTATATTAATATTTAAAGAGTTTAATTAATAAGTAATTCTATTAAAAAGGTATTAAGTATTTTATCTAATATTATACTTATAATTAAATATAGTTATAAATTAACTTTTAAAAAATAAAATATAATATAACTTAAAGTAAATATAAAAGAAAAAGATATAAGAGCTACTTAATTTACTTATATATATAGAATTATAATATTTATAATATTTATTATTAAAATACTACCTTTACTTAACTTTAAAGCTTAGAATATAATAGTAATATAAAGTATATAATATTAAACTATATAGTTAAATACTAACTTTACTAGTAATTATTTTATAAAAGAAAGGTAGTACTTAGCTTTATAGTTATAAATAAATAATTTATATAGAATTAGTTATTAAATTTAAAGCTAAGATTACTAGGATACTACCTTTATTTAATAAGGTTAATTATTAAATATAAGTTAATATTAATAAATACTAACTTTACTACTTATATTACTAACTATTATATTAACTTTAGGTAAATAAAGTTAAGTAATTAATATATTAACTTTAGTTAATTATTTAAATATATAAGTAAAAATAAAGAACTTCTAATATCTCTATAATATAAAAAGAGTAGCTATTAATTATAGTATATAAAGTAGGGTTTAACTATATTATATTTATATATATATTATAGAAGGAAGGTAGTCCTATAAAGGTCTACTAAGGCCCTTTAGAGTAAGCCTAAAGGAGGTAATCTATACGCCTACTAGCTAGTAAGCAGCTAGCAGTTAGCTACTAGACCCTATAACTACCTATCTATATATAGGTGCGGCTGTACCCTATGGGTACCTACTATAGTTATTCTATAGGAGGGTAAGAGTTTGTTCTATAGGAGGTTATTCTATAGGAGTTTGTTCTATAAGGGGTTGCTCTATAGGAGGTTGTTCTATAGGAGGTTCAATGTTGTTCTATAAGAGGATAGGAGATTATTCTATAGGAGTTTCTCCTATAGGAGGATACCCGATAGGAGATTCTCTTGTAGCAGGAGGTTGTTGGGGAATGGAGGTTGTAGGTGAAGGATATAATGGTAGTGGGCGCATAGCGGACACCCGAATGCTATCTATCAGAACGAATCATTCCAGAGAAGTGGAATAGCATACATACGAATACTCTAGAAGTCTACTAATGCAGTATAGACTGATGTATATACTAAATTCCGGGTTTAAAGGATACTTCAACTTACTATCTTTAGCTAATACATGTTAGCTATTCATGGAAAGAAAGTTAGTCCTTGCTTAATGGCTCCCAGAGCATTCCGTATCATTATTACTCCTAATGCCTAGCTATTCAATCTAGGGCGGCATTAGCATGATGGCCACCAGGTGACTTAATGGGTTACATTTGTGTTGAAAGAGAACGCCCCACAGTCACGATGTGCTCTGGTCATTGGATTCCTCAGGAAATGTAGGCACCGAAGGGTCTATCATGAGGTCGTGTGGAGCACGGTCATCGCAGAAAGTAAGGAGCATGGCAAGAGGATTGTGCAGGTGGTACGCCTGATTCTCTACAACAGATGTTGAAGGATGGAAACTATGTACATGAAATCATGATTGCATGCTTGCGTCATTCCACTCGGTCGCAAAAACATTCAATGACCCGCTCACCGCAGCTTTACTCTACGCCGAGGCAAGGCAAGTGTCGGTGGGGAAGTTGCAGCTCTCCTTTCCGCCGGTGATGTCGACACCAGTGAATGTGAAGTCGCTGCAGGAGCCATCGCCACAGAGGATGTAGTAGTTGTAAGCGTCAGACTCGACGGTGCCCGTGACGTTCTCGAAGGTGATGGCCGAGATGTTGACGCCGTTGGTGGGCTTGCCAGTCGGGCCGCCGTTGAGGTAGTCTTGCTGGACGTCGAGGCCATAGTCGGAGATGCCCGACATCTTAATGTTGCGGTAGGTGACGTTGGTCACGGAGCCCGTGGTGCCGCTGTTGGACTTGATACGCACGCCGTTCTCGCTGTTGACGAGCTCCGAGTCCTCGAAGAGCACAGAGTCCACCGTGTTGTTGGACTTGCCGCCGATTGAGCCGATGGAGAGGCCGTGCCCGCCTGAGCAGAAGACACGGGACACAGTGATCTGCGTGCCCGAAGTCACGGCAACGCAGTCGTCCTGGTTGTATACCTGGATGTCGCTGAGCGTGACGTAGTCCGAGGCCCCGATGTCGAAGCCGTCCGAGTTGTGTGCTGCGGGCTTGGAGCCAGAGGCCGAGTTGGGCGCATCCCCGGCCGTGTTGTTCAGGAGGATGTTCTGGGCCGTGAGGTGCTGGTTGCCCGTCATGTAGAAGCAGTGAGTGGGCCAGTTCTGGATGTTGAGGCCGGAGAGGGTGGCGTAGCTTGTCTTCTTGACCACGAAGAAGTGGTCTGGCTTCTTGCCGCCCCCGTTGCTGCCCTCGCCGTCCCAGTACGCCTGCCCATTACCATCAATGACATGACCGGGGGCGCCGATCAGGGTGATGTGGTCTCCTGACACAACAATGGGGTCGAAGTCCTCGTCTGCGGTGGTTCCGAAAGTCGTCTTGCCGCTAAAGGTGACGACAGCACTTGGCTGGAGCTTTTGGAGGTCCAAGGTCGATGAGGCGGGCATGGAGAGGTTGTCCAGGAGGATGTTGGAGCACGAAGCAACCGCCGAGGAGACATCAGCGGCAGCGGTGACTGTGCAAGTTGTCCCGCCGTTGCCTGTCACAGCAGCATTCGTCGCAGTCGGAGCGGGCGTCGTTACAGCAGCGGCACCGGATGAGGCACCGGTAGGCCTCGAGGAGGAGACGGCGGCTGCGCTGCTGCAAGAAGCAAGCACGGCTGGCACAGCAGCAGCTGCCAGCATGAAGGACTTCATGATTGCTGTTTCTGGGTGTATGTCGTCTCGGAAACCAATGAGATATATACAAAATGACTTGCTCTGCAAGTCGAGAAATTGACCGAAGGGGAGATGAGATGTACAGGGACAGGAATAGTCACAACACCCTCAAGACTTGTCTTCCAACTGCGGGACAACAGGCAAACATGTGAGGAATGGACAACACCTTTGTACTTATATGGACTGTTAGCCGGCAAGCCGGTCGGTCAGTCACCCAGCCAGTCAGTCGGTTCACATTCTAGGCACGCGTCTGGATCTCCTCTCGATGCCCACCTGGTGCAGGAGACAGGGGTCGGAGATGGGAGTGAGGACCACTTGGCCCACATCCCGTTTCTGGAACCGAGCATGACGGTTTGTTCATGGTGGGCTATGTAGATCGGATTGAGATAGATTGTGAAGGAGGCATGACCCCAGGACGCCTCGGAAGATGCTCCGAGGACATTGAACACCGGACTGGGCTGACTGAATGGAAGCAGGCACTGCTGCTCCCAGATATGTGCTGCCGTCCGAAGTGTGTTCAATATCTGCAGACCGGGACAAGCCTGGCAGGGTGAAAAAGAGAGACTGTCGAGCGCGGTGGGAGTTTTAGGTCAAGCATCGGCTAAGCATTTGTCAATTTCCGCAGCTGGGTCCTGGTGGATGTGGCCCAGGAGGTGCAGGAGGTGCAGAATGAGAGGTGAGTGGTCGTCCCGGGGTGCTGGGCCCCACGAGGCATCCCGCCTGGGCAAAGCTTCGCGGAAGCTTGACTTTTGGATCCCCCTGGCCGATCGTTTTGTTTCGTCCACCGGGCTGTGAGGCGGCATGTTGACCACCCTCTCCCATGTTTTAGGGGAAAGGAGGACGTTGGATCCTGGAAAGAGTGGGTGCCGGATGCCTTGATCCTACTGGTGGAGGATCTGAAAACCGTGGGGGAATGAGGCGAATCGGTAGTGTCGGCACCTCGCCAGGCCAGGCCGGTCACGGTGTGGGATCTGGAGGGGTGGCGTGCGGCAGACCTTTTCAGGATTGGGTTTGATATCAGGGGCTCCTAAGGCGGGGGCTAGGCTGGGAAGAGGCGGCTCAAATTCGTCAACTGTAGTCATGTTCTGCGTATCTTTGATGGGGCTGTCATTTCCCATGCCTGCATAGCAACATGGAGACGCGCAATCAGCAGCACCCACTTGACTGTAAGGGAGAGGCACAGTCGTATGTACGGGCATTGCTCCGAAGCTTGCGCCAGTATTGGACGAGCCAGAGGCGGGTAGAGCCGCTTCGCTACCACATCCGGCTCGACAATGGCGCAACAAGTCGTCTCGGTCCTGAGGCTGGTCCCTCCGGAAGGAAGATCACTAAAGTCTGAGCTCGGCCCGGGATGGAACATTGTGACTGTCTGGGGAACTGTGTTTCCATCGCCTTGTCAAGGACAAATGAATCCAATATCCTCGGAAGGACAAGCGCATGATGGTGCACTTTAGTCGACAAAACGTTGTTTCGAGTCCAAACCGAGCCGTCCGCCCGCCTATCTACACTGACTCGCACCGTGTCCATCCAAATTAAGGCACGGAAGCGCGAAACCCTACCGAGTTACCTGAACAAAGTGTTTGTTTTCCCACTCTCGCTGGCCCGGGGGCTAGAGGCAGATTAACGTTCCCATTGCAGAGCTCTTCTTCCGTACAGCGGGTGAGATGAATTCCCTACAACCAAGCCTTAAAACGCCAGAACCAGACATAACGTCCTTCCATGTATGTCCCATCAAAATACAGCATTCTAGCAACTCATCTGCCAGGTGAGCCAACATCACAAGGCCTGGACGCTCTCAAAAAACGGGTTCTTGGTCAGCCTCGCATCAGCCTTGACCAGCTCTCTCAGCTTAGCAACCATCTCGTCCTTGCTCATCTCCCCGCCTTGCACCTGCTCCTTCCAGCGCACAAGCACCTCCTTCAGCAATGCGCTGCCCTCCTCCACGTCCTGCTTGCTGTACTTGCCCACGGTGCCGTCCTCATGCTTGGTCGTGAAATCCTCTAGCTCGTCCGCCTTGCGCTTTGCCATGCGGACCACCTTGTCCGGGAAGCGCACCAGCTCCGCCACGTGGATACCAAAGCTCTGGTCGCAGATACCCGGCTCGACCTTGTACAGCAGCGTAACCTCCCTCTTGCTGTCCTTGTCCGAGTCCGTGCCACTGATGTGCGCCGTGACGTGCAGGTTCGTGACTTGGGGGTACTGCTCCGCAAGCGCCGTGAGCTCGTGGAAGTGGGTTGCGAACAAGGCGAAGCAGCCTATCTCTTTCACAATGTGTTCAGATATCGCCCATGCCAGCCCAAACCCGTCGTAGGTCGATGTACCACGACCTAGCTCGTCAATAATGATCAGGGACTCAGCCGTCGCCGACTTGAGGATGTTGGCCGTCTCCAACATCTCGGCCATGAAGGTCGACACGCCCTTGAGCTGGGAGTCGCTCGCGCCCACACGTGCGAGGATAGAGTCGAAGAGGGTCAGCTCCGCCTCGCTGCACGGCACGAAGCAGCCCACTTGTGCCATCAGAGCAATCACGCCGATCTGGCGGATGTATGTGGACTTGCCGCCCATGTTTGGCCCTGTGATGATCAAGAACGACGACTTGTCCCGCGTAAGCTCCACGTCGTTGGTGATGAATTGCACGTCATCCTGCATCTCCATGCACGGATGGCGGGCCTCCTTCAGGATCGTCTGACCCTGCCCACGCTCGTGGACCGTAGGCCGGACATACGAGATAGGGGCGTGAACAGAGCAGTGGGCGAAGGAGACAATGACATCCAAATGTGCGAGGACGCCCGCAAGTCTCTCGAGGACCGGGCAGTATGATGCCGCAACGCTGACGACCTCGTTGACCAGGCCGCTCTGGGTCCGATTGTAGTTCTGCGACAACTGGTCGAATTCGCGACGGATGCTCAGGAGTTTATTCGTGGTGAAATAGACGCCATTCTTCTGTGTTGAGCACTCCTTGTACTCTTTTCTGTTGCGGATGCATGCCGCCTCAGCTCGGGTCAGCCGCAAGCACCACCCATGTACTTTGTGGTTCTCGAGGAAGATCTTCTTGTCCTGCTCTTGGCCGAGGTCGTTCGCCGCGTCCACGAATTCTCTGTTCATGTCATGTCGTAAACGGTCCAGCTTCTTGCTTATGACACGAAGGTTGTCGTCGAATTCGGGCTTGATCTTGAATTCGTGCTGATCCATCGCATCAAGATCCACCGTCGTCTCCACCATCTCCTGGAGCTTGACGAGACTATCGGAAAGCCCACGCAGTTTGGTGGTGTAGGCGGCGTCCAGGGGATCACGGTACGCCTCGTCCATTACTCCTTCGAAAGTGCCAATCAACCCCGGCAGGCGAATGACCACCTGATATGCTCTCACAACATCTTCAAGGTTGGCCTTGTTCCGCTGCAGCTTCTTCGCCAGTCGGTACAGATCAGGTACAGACCTGAGATGCTCCTCCTGCATTGTCTGTCGAAGCTCAGTGTCGTTCACGAAAGCCTCGACCAGCTGCTGGCGATTCTCGATCTCATCCTTGTTCATGAGAGGCTGTTTGAGCCACTGGGACAGAAGCCGGCTGCCCACTGGCGTTTTGCAGTGATTCAAGAGCCCATATAGACTCATTGTCTTGGCACCGTCTCGCGCTCCGGGCATCAGGTTCAGCGCCTTTAGGGCAGCAGCATCTAACTTCATGAACTGTGACAGGTCGTGTTGATACAACTGGTATTGTCCGAAGTTGGAGGGGTCCTGGAGCACGTCGAGGTACTTGATCAGCGCGGCGGCAGATCCCATGGCCAGCTTCAGTTCTGTCTGTGGCAACATGGATGCGGAGCGGTCATCTTTCAGTATTCTTGCCAGGTCCTGCTCAATGTCCTTGGTCCCAAAGTCCGCCGCAGACCGCTCTGTCATTGCTATGCCACAGTTGTTGATGATCTGCTTCAATTTGGCCAACTCGGGGTCCTTGTCCTTGTCACCCTTGTCAAGCTGTATGAGGCACTCCTTCACTCCGAGCTGGATAAGGAGAGCCTCGAAATTGGAGTACAGGTCGTTGTCAAGGAACTCGCTGACTCCTAGCTCGCGGACACTGGCGTCGGCGAAGCACACACCAACGCTTCTTGCCTCGCTGGCCTTGGCGGAGAATTTGACGGCCATAATCATGGGCGCGCCGTCGAATTGGCCTCCCAGATCCTCTTCCACGTCTTGGAGATTTCCTGGTGAGGCTTGTTTGGCGATCTTCCAGTTCATGCGGCTACCAGGACTTGCCCAGATTTCGACGCGCTTGCCAAGCTTGAAGAGTGCTTCTCGGAGGAATTGCCGGAAGACGGTGACGGTCATTGTAACCGATGCCAGGCCAGTCTGGTCATTCTTCCCCAGCTGGCGGACCACGGAGGTGGTCTTGTAGACGGTTCGGGCTATGAAGTTGGCATCGTCGCCGTGAGCGGTGTACCAGTCGCCTCTGTCGAATATTCGGACCGTGTCATCGCTGACTGTGGGAAGGGACTTGAAAAAACGGATGAATCCGTGCTCGTCATCGACCTGGGAGAACCCTCATGGTTAGGACCCGCGTTTCCAAGCTGGGAGAGAGGAAGCCGGCGGCGAACGAACCTTCAACTCTGGTCTGGAAGACATGTTGAGCGTATCAAGGACCTAACGGACCGGGAGAAGAGACTTAAGGTGCTGACCGCCGTCGATCACGTCTTGGTCAACCAAATCGAATGTACATATGTCGAGAACCCGAAGTTGAGAAGGAGCATTATTTGGAAGCTCCCTTGCTAAAGAGTAGCATGCACTCAACGCGTACCGCGACGCGACTCCATTAAGTTTAGGTGGGTCGTGCCGGGGCTCAGGGGTCTCAGAATCTGGGGGCGAGGTCCGATGTACCTTAGTACCTACGTACCCACATACCTAGGCACCTGGCGCACACCAGCATGCCTCAAAGTCTCCGAGACCTTGGTCAACCATGCGTACGCCAAAAGGCTCACATTCAATTCCTCCGCCATGGAACTCTCCATCTTCGATCCAGCTCCGTCAAGCTCTGTCAAGCGGACCAATCCTTCTCTGAGGCCACCAGCAGCAGGCAGCGAGGAGATGATCGTCTCGACGCCATCGGCGGCCCAAAAACACCCCGAATCCTGCCGCTTCGGACACTTTTGGATTGGATTGGTATATCATTGGGAATCACTGTGAGAGAGACTGAGGAGTATTAAAGGGAAGTCCTGGTAAGCACGACCTCATGCCTGTGGTAATTCCTAGCCTGCCCTCCAACCTAAACTCCCAAAGAGACGCCAATCTTCATTCCCATTGTTTGCAATGGTGTCTTTTTCAGAAATCCAAGCGTCAAACGCACTTATCAACGACGCTACGGCGCCGCGTGTCGCCGTCTTTGTCGGCGGCACGTCAGGCATTGGACGACTGACGATCAAGGCCTTGATCGCCACAGGAGCAAGCGTGAGGGTCTATCTTGTCGGGCGCAGAAGCTCCGAGGAGCGCTCGAAAGCCTTCATCCGGGAGCTACGCACCACCAACCCCAAAGCCGAGGTCATCTGGGTTGAGGGCGAGATTTCTCTCCTCGCAGAAACGAAGAGAGTGTGCGAGTTCATCAGGCGCAAGGAGACACGGGTCGACCTGCTGTTCCTTACTGCGGGCTACGCACCGTTCGGCCCGCGCAGGGAGACCTCTGAGGGCGTGGAGATCGCCCAGAGCCTCGAGTACTACTCGCGCGTGCTCTGCACCCTCCAGCTCCTGCCCCTCCTGGAGGCGGCGGAGGCCCCTAGGGTCGTCAGCGTGCTGGCGGGCGGGATGGAGTGGTCCCGCGCGGTCGACCTGGACGACCTGGACCTGAAAAGACCCGGAAACTTCAGCGGCGTAAAGGCCCAAATGCAATACACGGCCATGAACACAATGGCCTTGGAGAAACTGGCAGGCGAGAACCCCCATGTGACTTTCATCCACTCGATGCCCGGATGGGTTAGCACGGGGAATGTCAGAAGAGGCCGTGACCCGGACTCGATTATGGCCTGGGTCGTCTGGGCCTTCCTTGAGCCCATCATTACTCTGTTTTCGTTCAGCGACGACGAGTCTGGGCAGAGGCATCTGTTTGAGAGTACCAGCGCTGTTTTTGGTGGTCGTGGCGTGCCATGGAAAGGCAGGCCAGGTGTGAACTCGCTAGGGAAGCAGGCCAACGGCTTGTTCCTCGCCAGTTCCAAGTGTGACTGCAGTACGAATGCGAGGGTCTTGCCTCTGCTTCGAGAAAAGACCCAAGACAAGATCTGGGAACACACTCTGGAGGTCCTTGGCCCATACTCATGAAGGACTCTCTTCAATTCCGTCACATGATCTGTACAGTCTGTTTGTTGTGTGCATTGATGAATCTCCCCGATGCGTGATTGGGCCATCGAGGTCATATACATAGATATTAATCGCATAATTCATCAAGAGCCCTGCCGCTGACCCGAGCTGTCCCAGAAGCAAGCCGGAGATGTTTTTAGCAATCAATCTCCGGGATAATGTTGGAATAGTACCGGAGCGTCAGTGTAGCTGCAGCGATGGTGCCTGCTCACAACCATCGTCGTCGGTCCTCCCGGGATTGGAAAAATGTTCCGCAGCTACATCCTCGGCCTAGCGATCTCGCAAAGATACGCGCGTATGATCGCACTCCCTCAAGTCCTGTCTGGGACTCATGAGGATTTGCGAGTCGTCGAGACTCCAGCTACGGCCGATTAAGCAGGCGGGGATTGAGAATAGCACAACCCTCCGGAATACCTCCCAGCTCATTCTGACGAGGCTGTCTGTGTCCAAACTCGGCATGCCCTTCCGGCAGCAGAGCCATGGGTCCCATACAGCGGCCTGGACTGATACCCGTCCTTGAGCGAGATGCAGGACATCCCACGCAAGGGATGCTGTCCATCATTCACAGGCACAGGCGAAGAAATCGCCAGCCGGTATGGTCATGCACTGCCGGGCAGAGCCTGCCTGACCAGTCCGGCCAGCTCAGGCCACTGCAGCGGCGCAGATCAAGCGGCCTAGCCCGAGACCCCAAGCTTCGAGCTCCCTACCGCCTGCCCTGGTGGGTTTCTGCCACCCCGAGCTTCCAAAAAGTTCCAGTGGACCCCGCGACGCGACCATCTCTACACTCGGTCACGGGCAAGAGCGCAAACCACATTCAGTGTTTCCTTCGCAGATTAACAACACCAACAACTGTGAAGATGGACGGCGACGACAAAGCCACCGCCCCTGTGGCTGAACAGTCCTTGGACACCAACATGGACGACGCACCAGCCAAATCCCCGGAAGCGAACCCGAGAAAACGGGCAAGAGATGACGCAGAAGATGATGCAGAAAATGAGGACGAAGCAGACAACAACGCAGAGTCCAAAGCTTCGGACGACCCAGCAGATGACACAACAGGGCAGCCCAAAATCTCGAAAAACCAATTGAAGAAATTGAAGCGCCAAAAACTCTGGGAGCAGAAAAAGGAAGACCGCAAGGCAATCCGAAAGGACAAGCGACACGAGAAATCAGCCAGGAGACGACTTGAACGCGACGAGAAAGCCGCCAAGCTCGCAGAGGAACAGGGCATCGACAAGGGCGAGGCTCTGAAACAGATTGTCGCCGCCGAGCAGAAGGAGCCCAAGCCGAAGATGGTCGTGCCTGTGGCATTCATCATAGACTGCGACTTCGAGAAGTACATGCGCGAGCCCGAGCTCGTGTCCCTGGGTGCCCAGGTCACAAGATGCTACGCCATGAACAGGGCTGGTCAGTACCAGGCGCACATACTGGTCAGCTCCTGGGGCGGCTTCCTGAAACAGAGGTTCGAGACGGTGATGCAGAATACGCACCTCAACTACAAGGGCGTGCGATTTGTCGACTATGACTTTGTGGAGGCCGGGAAGACCGCTTGGGATATCATGCATGGACCCAGGGGTGGCAGGTATTGTCCTGCACTGGGCGGACAGCAACAAGACACGCAGAAAAAATCTGGCGATAAGAAGCCCACGGAAGAAGGAGAGGATGCTCCGAAAGACGAAACATCGACCGAGAAAGAGGCCGCACCCACCCCTGAATTCACGACCGACTCCATCGTCTACCTCTCTGCCGACTCTCCGAATGTCCTCGACAAGCTCGAGCCGCACACGAGCTACGTGATCGGTGGGCTCGTCGACCGGAACAGGGAGAAGCTTCTGTGCCAGAAGCGCGCCGAGGACAAGGGTATCCGGACGGCCAAGCTTCCGATCGGCGACTACATGCAGATGGCGAGTCGGCAGGTCCTTGCGACGAACCACGTGGTCGAGATCATGTCCAAGTGGCTTGAGACCGGCGACTGGGGCAAGGCATTCCAGGAGGTCATCCCGAAACGGAAGGGCGGCAAGCTGAAGGGCGAGAACGGGGAGGAGGGAGACGAGGAAGATGGCAGAGCTGGCGAGGTCGAGGCTGGGCAGGACGAGCAGCATGACGGGCTGGACCAAAAGCAGCGCCAAAAAGGCGAGAACAAGGGAGACGTTTCGAATGAGGCTGCGATATAGCACTTTGGCCTTGAACTGCATATTCTACGGGCATTGCCATGCCGTGACGACAATCCAGAGCGGCTCAAAAGGCCGATTACATACAAAAGAGCAACGGTGTTGAAGCAATTTCACACACATCAAAAGGATTTGAGCGCACGATGCATCATGGTGCACTTGGGTCGTATTTACAGTCATATATACAAGTGAGCTACAAGCTTCTCCCACTTCCAGCTCCCTCCTTACGAGGACAGGAGCCCCTCGATAGAGACAACCGACAGCGACACCTCGTTGGTGGTCGACGGGGGCAGCTTGCCGGCGCCATTGATGAGCAGCTTGTCTGGGTCCTCGGCGAAGACCCGGAGATGGCGCGTGTACGCAGCGGGCTGAGGGGTCTCGCGCTCGTACCACTGGTCCGCGGCGCCGAGGGCCTGGTTGGTGAAGACGGAGCCGAGGTTGCCGCAGCTGACGATGATGGTGCCGTTCTCGCCGCCGACGCTGCTCCAGACGACGTAAGGGGAGCCAGTGGGGGTCGTGCCCGTGTTGGCGGCAACGATGCCGACCGGCTCGCTGTTGTCGAAGTCGAGCGGGTTCGCGTTGATGCGGTATGTCACGGGGAAGGAGTAGCTGCCGTTGAAGTCGTGGCCCCACTCGTAGGTGAGTATGTAGTCGCCAGTCGGCAGCTGGGCAATGGTGGTCATGCCGGGCCGGTCGGTGTACTCGTCGTACGCGACATCGTCGACCGGGTCGGCCCAGGTCAGGAGGTCCGTTGTCGTCTGGTGGATGAGCTTCTGGCCGTGGTCTGGGTCGCGCTGGTCCGAGTAATACAGGACGAGCTGGTCCGAGTAGATCCTGGTGGCGATCGTAAGTAAATGCCGTCCGTTCGGGGAGAGTCCCTGAAGAGCAGGAACTTGAACTTACTCGATGTATGGCTCCCAGATAGGCGTCAGCCCGTTGTTGGGCAGCGCTTCGCCTCCTCTGGCGACGCTGCTCACAAATTCCCACGTGTACCCGGCATCCGTGCTCGCGTAGACATCGATCTTCGTCTCGCTCAGGTCTGTCGGGATACTATTGCCGGCCACCAGCACCGTACCAGCCTTGTACCCACCGAAGTCGACGGGCAGCTCATAGATGAAGGGCTGGTACCTCAGGCCCCAACCGTTCACGTCGTCTGTCACGTTCGAGATGTGCTCCCAGGTCTTGCCGTGGTCGACGGACTTGTAGATGGGGAAGTAGACGATTGGCGGCTCGGGCGAGTAGTTCTCCCACGTCCCGAGGAGCACATTGTCGTTGAGTGTGAGCTCGGCGGTGCGCGGGTAGAGGACTCGCGGGTCTGTGTAGTCCGAGGGCGGCACGAAGACGACGTTGTTCTCAAACGTCGTGACCTCATCCCGCGGGTGGTGCAGGGGGCTTGCCTGTGTGAGGGAGAGAAGGGACGAGAGGAAGACGATGGGCTTGAGGGACGCCATCTTGAACGGGTATGCAGGGTAGGACGGACTGCTACCTCTGAAGAAAAAAAAAAGGCGGGATCGTCAGGAGAAAACTGCGAATGCAACCTTCTTACCAGATCAAGGGCACATGCATATCAACTCCGGCGCGCGAACCTCTCATGTTTATATAGATGGGCTGGCACACGGCATTTGTATAACACGAGGCTGCCTTTGGGCCCATGATGGCATCATGCACGCGCCCATCGGAACCCACGTTCCTGACTGGGACAGGGTGCCCCGCATGATCAGACCTCGGTGTATCTCGCGCAGTGGATACCTGGCCGCATTGAGCTCCCTCGCCCGCGCGGAAAACAGGTCGTCAATGACTCTCTCGCGCGCTATAGCGAGAGTGAGTTTCCCTAGTTATAGTGCCGAGTCGTTTCCTCGCTGATGGGGGAAATGCGGGCGGGCGAGTTGGAGAGGCCAGGCGGGTATTGGAGAAGGTAGCATCCAAGGTGGGTATGGGCCGGGATTCAGGGGTCACAGCCAGTGGCAGTCTGGGGAAACTCTGGGGATGCTGGCGCGGTGGCCAGCGCGGAAGATGCGCACCAATAAACATCGCGCCCGTCACGCCGGCGCAAAGAATGTTGATTTCGCCCAGCCTTGGGCTAGGACGGATGGACGGAAAATATGACCACATAGAATCCAGAATTATGCCGAACGCCAGCACGTTTGTGCCCCCATTCCTATGCCTCGTTGCCTTGTGGCTGCGCAGGCCTGACGATTGTCGCGTAGTCCTTGCTTCGACTGACGCCATCCAAGACCCCAATGCCACCGGAGAGAAATCAGAACTCCATCGACTCGGGTTCTTCCCGCTCCCTCTTCACCTTGACATCCCCCCTCTCGTCCTTCAACAAAGCGCCGACAAAGGTCCTGAACTGCTCGATGTAAGGCTTCAGGCTGGTCTTCTCCCAGTCCTGAATGCCGGTCTTTGCGTCTCCTGTCGCGCCCTCTTCCTCTGCCCACGCGTCGATTTCTCCCAGAAGAGTTTGCACTGTCGGCACAGCCGTAGGGTCGAAATCCTCCAGCCTGCCCGGTCGCGTATCGATGGGCACACAGACTCTGCCCGTGCCAGGATGCACAACGAATGGAGATTTGAGCAAGTGGTTCAGCTTCTTGCTGACCTCGATATCGAGCCTCGGATATGTGTATTCCAGTACGATGTCCTGCTTCGCCGCTAGGAGGTCCTTTGTGTCGAGATTCTTGCCTGCGCCTCCAGCCTTGGTGATGGAATCAATATCAGCCCACTTCGAGGTGGAAGACCGCCCTGGCGCAGATGCCCACTTCTTTCGCAGGGAGTCATTGAGAGTCCTGTCCGGCAGCAATTGCAGGAGCTTCTCGGCTCGCTCGTCGTTATCCCAGGGGTCCTGTTTCTCTAGCACGTCCTCTGCAAAATGCGGCGCCAGAATATCCAGGCTCCGTCTGCGATCTATGTCAGCTTGTGCGGGTGTAAGCCGAGTTGTGCGGATCAGGACTCACGTCAAGTGTGGGTGCAATGGCCTCTTGATATTGACCTTCTTGCCACTCTGTGCACCACCTTTGAGTACCTCCAGGTATCCCGCCACAGCCCTCCTCTTCTGATCCTCCATAGTCCGCGCCTTCTTGTCGCAGACCCAGGCGTGAGCACCACGTCGACCCGAGTAGACCCACATGATGTGCTTGAAACCGAAATCGTCGCGCAACGCCTTGTCGACCACTTGAATAGCCATTGTGATGAACTGCCAGCACTTGATGCAAATGTTGGCCTTGTCGCAGCATGTCCGAATATCGTCGTAGTCTGTCAGATCGATATCAAAGCAGAGCTCTTTCGCTAGAGGTCGGAAGGCGGACAGATTCTTGAGCTGTTTCCGGTCGCGCGGGTTGGTGGTGTAGACAGGGCCTATCTCAAAACGCGAAGGAAGCAGGCGCAGGACATCTTTCCGTATGCTAAACGAGCGTCAGTGGTAGTCGTGCCGGAATCAGATTTGGATACAGGGCTCTTACAGATCTGCCGTCTGGAAGGACTGGTATCGCAAGTACGCGTCGTTTTGTAATGTGAAAGCAAACTCTCGGTGGGCAAAATCGTTGGTTGGTGTAGGGCTGTGGTTCAGCCACTGGAAGAGATATCGCCAAGGGAAGAGACGTTGGTAGAAACTGCGCATGACCTCGGGGTCGCTTGCGCTGGCTTTAATCGGGGAGCCGTCACTGGGAGAGCCGTCAGCCTTAGGTATGGGAATGGTGGCGGAGTGCGATGTTACTCACTCCGGCGTACCCGGAGAGTCCTGAACAGGAGAGCTCGTGGGCGGCACCTGACTCTGAGTGGCTCTGCCTGTACTTGGGAATTCGTCGTCGTCTGAGTCGACATCTGCGAACAGATCGTCCAGGTTGACCTCTTTCGTTGGCTCCTCCTCTAAGCGCAGGGCTTTCACCTCGGCCATTGTGATCTCCGTGTTGCTCTCGTCTGGTTGGGTCCCAGTCTTGGCTGGCGAGCCCTGCTCCATCTGTTCCAGTTCGTCCTCGCTCGTCGGCGTTGGAACAGGAGGAGTGGAGGCTGGAGAGGTTGAATGAGGCATGATGACAGCGAAATCTGTTCAAAAATTGGGTTTGTACACGGACAACAGTACGGCGAAATGTGAAGGACACTATGTGTGTCTCCCCGAAGTGGGTGCGGCGATTGTAAAGTGGAAGGAGAAAAGTCCCTGGTGAGACGCGTCGGGACGCGTTGAGTGCCTGATAGACGTACCGGAATACTTGGGCGCAGGTGCAACGGTGCAGACGCGACTCGGTGGTTCTCCAATCTCCACCGTAGATAAGTGATAACCTAGCGCGGTGCGCCCACTGAGCCCAGGTACCAACGTTCTCGCGATTACCTGGGCGCCCAGGTAGGTACCTACCTATAGCTAAGTCCCCAGGTACTTGGGTTCCGGCTGCACGGGGGGGCTGAAGCGGGGCTAGGGCCCTGGGCAGCACGTTGCATTGTCGAAACGGCAAATCCTCGGCAGCGACGTCACATGCGGCGGAATGCGGTGGCGGTCTACCAGCTGGGCAGTCAGTAGATCCATCGCTAGATTTAACGAAATGGCGATTGATGTGGTTCAAAGGATCAAAGAAGAATATCTCACCATCGAACGATATCTCGTCGAGTCGCACGGCTGAAGAGAGACAGGCGATCGATTTCCGCTGTGAGGCGCACGTTCTGCTGTTCTGTGACCAGGGAAGCTCGTCCCGCGCTCGGCCGCTTGTGAACCCTCCCCCCAAGCAACGTCATCGTGAGCCGGAGCTTGAGTCGGCCGAGAACCCCGTTGTCTTCGTAGACTATTGTGTCGGCGACTGATTGCCCGGGACACCATCGAAATCCAACGACTCGACTCCTCTGGCCTCTTGTATCAACCCAAACCCAACCGCTCCACACGGCCATCGAGTACGAGTCCGAGCCCGAGTACGCGTCCGATTCCGTGTCCTGTCGGTTCTGCGGAGCGGCGGCTTGCGTCCACTCATCAACCCCGTGCCCGTGTCCGGCCCCCGTCCTGCCACAATGGCCCCACTCCGTCTTCTCATTGAGCAGGGCAAGTTTGTCGATGCCTCTGGCCGACAGGTCATCCTCCGTGGTATCAACGTTGCCGGCGATGCCAAGTACCCTAGCGAGCCCTTTGACCAGCCCTCCCAGGTCTCCAACAACTTCTTCGACGGAGACAACGTGAGCTTCCACAAGAGACCGTTTACCAAGGACGATGCTCATGTGCACTTCGCGAGGCTGAGGCGTTTCGGCTACAACACGATACGATATGTCTTCACCTGGGAGGCCATTGAGGCTAAGGGTCCGGGAATATACGACGAGGAGTGGATAAGCCACACCATCGAGGTGCTGAGGACAGCCAAGGACTATGGCTTCTTCATATACATGGACCCTCATCAGGACGTGGTATGTTCGGCCCCAACTCTCGCAACTCGAACTCGAACCCTGTGTAGCAGCTGACTTGTTGACCTGCGAAGTGGTCGAGATTCTCTGGCGGCTCTGGCGCCCCAATGTGGACGCTATACCTCGCCGGCCTGAACCCGCAGTCCTTCGCCGCCACCGAAGCAGCCATAGTGCACAATACTTATCCAGAGCCCGAGAACTACCCCAAGATGATATGGTCAACTAATTACAACCGCCTTGCCGTCGCGACTATATTCACAATGTTCTTCGCGGGCAAGGCGTTCACGCCCAAGTGCATCGTGGACGGCGTAAATATCCAAGACTATCTACAACGCCACTTCTTCAACGCCGTGGAGCACCTAGCAAAGAGGATAAAAGATGCTGGCGACGTCCTCAATGAGGTCGTCTTTGGGTGGGAGAGCATGAACGAGCCGGCTCGGGGCTTGATTGGGCTTGAAGACATGAGCGTCATCCCCAAGGAGCAGGCACTCAAGAAGGGGTCGTGCCCGACCATCTGGCAGGCCATTCTTACCGGGTCTGGGCGTGCTTGCGAGGTCGACACGTGGGATATGGGCGGCCTGGGGCCATACAAGGTCGGAAGGGCGCTCATTGACCCTCGAGGCGAGACCGCCTGGCTGCCTGCTGACTACGATGATTCGCGGTACAAGTGGAAGCGTGATCCTGGGTGGAAGCTGGGGGAGTGTGTATGGGCACAGCATGGGGTATGGGACCCTAGCTCAGACACGCTGCTTCGCAAGGACTACTTCGCCCATGACCCGAGGAACGGGGCGATGGCGAATTATCCATACTTCACCAACAACTGGTTCATGGACTTCTACAGGCAGTATCGGGATATGGTCCGGTCACATCACCCGGAAGCGATCATGTTGTGCCAGCCACCAGTGCTTGAGCTACCGCCCAACATCAAGGGGACCGTGGACGACGACCCAAATATGGTGTACGCCCCACATTATTACGATGGCATAACCCTAATGACCAAGAGATGGAACCGGACCTGGAATGTGGATGTGCTGGGTATTCTTCGGGGAAGATATCTCACACCTGCGTTCGGCATCAAGATCGGCGAGACTGCCATCCGGAACTGCTTCCGAGACCAGCTGGCCGCAATGAGGAAAGAAGGCTTGGACTACATGGGCAACCACCCCTGTGTCTTGACAGAGTTTGGTATCCCATATGACATGGATGATAAGTATGCCTATAAGACGGGAGACTACTCTAGCCAGAGCGCAGCCATGGATGCAAACCATTTTGCTGTCGAGGGTAGTAGGATGGAGGGTTACTCACTATGGCTTTATACCACTAATGTGAGCAAAAGCCTTTCTCAAAGCACACCCGCGGGTAACAAAACACGCAATACTAACCTTGGAATTGTAGAATGTTCACCAATGGGGCGATCAGTGGAACGGAGAGGACCTTTCGATCTACTCGCTCGACGACAAGCCCCTGACCATCTCTGCCGTGCCCCCTCCCAAGGTTGAGTCGTCGGGGTCTGCTAATTCTCGGCTTTCTGAGGACGTGGCGGTGACACCAAGCAATCTCAAGAAAACGCTCACCAACGATGCCCCCTCGGCATCGCCCACTTCGAGCCATCCTCCCAGCTCAGGCAATCCATCCGAGCTGATGGACACCACCGACCCGGCCCTCAAGGCGACACCCGGCTATCGCGCCGCGGAGGCCTACATCCGGCCGGCACCAGTAGCCGTGGGCGGGGACATTACGCACTACACCTTCGACCTGAGGAGCTGCACGTTCGTCCTGAAACTGCGCACGGCGAACGAGCCCGGCCAGGATGCACCGACAGTGGTGTTCCTGCCAGAATACCACTTCCCGCGGGAGGGCTCCGTGGTGGACGTGTCTGGCGGCAAGTGGGAGATTGGGCAGGGCGAGGACGGCATCCAGCGGCTGCGGTGGTGGCATGGCAAGGGCGAGCAGGATATCAAGATAGTTGGCCAGGTCCGGAGGTATAATGCCGGTGACGGCAAGGACGGCGCGCCTGGTGGCGAGGAGCCAGGGTATTACGATATGATCAACAATTGGCTGGGCAATGGTTGTGTGGTGATGTGAGGCTTGGGGGACGTCTCAGCCACCGAGATGAGGGTTTGGTGCAGGCGTTCTGGGAGGAGACCCGACACCAGCGTACTGGCGTACATATTCAGCAGGCAAAGCAAGGCTCTTGTGATTGGCCAATTCGTATATAACAGATTGTAACGTCAATAAGGCACGGTTTCGAGGGAATGACCTGGCCCGGGGGACAGTATGGAAACGGAGATAACACGGACGATGTGGGCAGAATTCTGGCCTGATCAATGTCTCGTGCAGCCGTGTTCGTCCAAGAGTGGTGTTTCGCGCCTGGGCGGGCGTACAAAAAGACAATCATGCATTATTTAGGGGATCGAGCTCGCACGGCCACCCCGAAGCACCCCGAGAATTAATCCCAGCAGAGTGCCGGTCCAGCCGCCGCCGACTATGTTTTCTCATTATGCATCAGATTCCCGGGTTCATGTGTGTCTGCGGGTCTACGGGGGAAACAAAGCCCCCATTACCTTGGGGAGGTCTTGTCACAAGGCCATTGGGCTGCTCCCGCTTGCGCAAGGCAATCAGATCCGAACCTCTCAGCTGAGAACGAGTTGATCCCAAACACCTTGCCGTCCCCACCAGGTAGGCCCCCTTGGCTCCGTGACGCGCGAGCCTTGTGGGACCCAGCCCTGCGCCGCATCACGCACACAATGCTGGTCTTGTTTCGGGGGCGGGTCGATGGGCCCCTCGGGACATGATGCTGTATTGCTTGATCTGATAGATGGGGATGCTCAGTAGTGGCGTGGTGGTGCATGTAAGTCTTGATGTGTGTGGGCGGGCCATGGGGCTCTGAAGTGCCGAGGCCAAGGAACAGGGCTCCATGGTATTTCTTGGGTAGCTACCCTGCTACCATGGAGGCATGTTGCATCGTTTAAAGGGCCAGGATGGTGATTATAGCGTTGACAGGCGGTGACGTTGCCGACCACTCGTTGAACGATTGGCTGATTGAGTGACCGAGTAAGACAGCAGAGAGTGCAGGGAGTACTCGGTATATCCAGCGCTGCCACTATGGGAAGCCATTGGGGGTGTGTGACAGACATCCGGACAACAGAGAGACAGGACCAGAGGGGGGAACTCCCATTGCCTCGTAGAAACGTGTTTTGTCCCGCGGTCCGCCGTGTCACACGTGAAGGACGAGAAACACGGAGCTTGCGAATCGTGAATGATGGGATGGATCTGCAGAGCGTATCTTGCGCCCGCTGCTGGGGTGTGAAGCGGGAGGGATCCCTGTCACAATGACGCTGGGATGTGTGCCCTACACGTGCAGACGTGTAGGTGACAGCTTGTTGATCAGCACAGCAGAGAGGGGCTGGTAGAGTAGAGGGCAGGCCCTGGGGAGGGGAGCTGTGAGGGACCGGATTGATTGCTGCTATGAATAATAATGGGATGGAAATACCTCTTGTGAGAGAACAACCTGGTCTGCTGCCCCTGACTGACATCAAGATTGAGGGAAGGGCTCACGCCGGTCCCCAAATCTCCCAAGTCAGTAAGTAATACGCAAATGGCTGTGCTGTGTTGTTATGTTGGTAGTTTGTTTATCCGTTTCTTGTTTTCTCCTCTCTCTGCCCTGGTGTACTCGGTAGCAAGGCCATATGCTCTACGGTGCCTCTGGTCCAATCCACACCCACCCCCGTCAGACAGCCAGAACAGCTTGGAGCAGCACTTTCGTCGAGCTACTGCGGTGCGACGTGACCTGACAAGGCCGAGGACGACTTGATTCGCACGCCTTCTCTTGATGAGTTTCCTGCACGGGAAGCATTCTCAAGGCACCCGCTTGCCGCCCTGCCGCCGTGCCCGTCCAGCTGCTCCTCTCGGCGCCAGAGTTGGGCTGCATCTGCAGCCGTGTCGCCCCCAAGTCCTTGATCCATCCGTCATCCTTCCGAGTCCTCTCACCACAATCAAGTGACCCCATTCTCGTCGTCCGCCCTAGCAACCAGAGTCGCCCGCCAGACGCAGAAGACGCAGACGCCCACGCACCACGCACCACGCACCACGCACCACGCAGAGAATCCAGCCGCAGGTACCGCAGCCGCCTAAGCCGAGGGGCCAAGCCCACGAGCTACAGTACTAGCTAGATACTTTGGAAGCTACAGACGGCAGGGCTAGCGAGCTAGAAGCAGGCGAAGAACTCCACGCCGTCCGCGCCTAGCCTCGAGTCTCGACTCGTTCCTCCGCCAATCCCCCCTCCGCCTTGCCTGGGTCCTGGGTCCTGGGTCCTGGGTCCTGGGTCTCTCCCCCAACCCGCCGCTCCCGACAGAGAGGTCCAGGAACGGGAGGAACCAAGTCGTGCGCAGGCTTGTGTGTTGGTGCGTGAGCGACCAGCTTGCAGCTTTCCCCTCCACAGGCCGCCCGGTACGCACGTGTGGAGGAACGCAGACGCAGACACGGACACGGACTCAGTCACGGCTCCCCTCATACAGTAGAGAAGGGAGAGCACTCCCACGCAGGCCCCCAAGAGAGCGACGGCGCACACGCAGAGATAGGGGACCTCGCCGTCTCCACTCTGTTCCTTCGGTGCCACACGCTTGGCACATTCAATAATTCGTATTAGCTGTGAGTAACGCGCGCGCATCCGTACTGTTCTTCTGTTCTTCTGCCCTGCCCTGCCCTGCCCTGCCCTGCCCTGCCCTGTGCTGCCCTGTGCTGCCCTGTGCTGCCCTGTGCTGTGCTGTTTTCGTCCTCCCTGCCAGATTGACATGACACGTACAGCATCTACAGGTACGTACATGTACATGACATGACATGACATTGACACAGCACCAGTGGGTTGTGCCGATTGCATGCATGTCCTGTGTTCTGTGCCTGTCTTCTGTTATTGCCGTTGTGGAGAGTCTTTGTGCTGCTGCTCTCTGGAAAGTGGGCTTTTAGGTTGGGCAGTCTGGCACCAATCTTTGAGACCGTCCCCCCCCC
>JUJX01000223.1:0-13492 GCA_000800745.1 Diaporthe longicolla | reverse complement strand
CCCCAAAAAAAAGTCCCCACGGGCGGAACTTGCCTCGGGCTCTCGCTGTCGATCGCCCAAGGTTTCACAGTTCCATAGTCTTTTTTTTCTTCCTGCGATCCATTGTCGTGCAGTAGACTACCTCAGATACTGTGATCCCCATCCCCACCGGCAGCACCCAGCAACCAGGAACCCAGCACTGCAACCAGGCACGAACGGGCAGCGGCACCACTGCGCCCCATCTTTGATTTTAATCCCGCCCCTCCCCCCCCTTTGGGCTCCAGGGCCAGCCTGCCAGCCTGCCAGCCTGCATTCTGCTTCGCCTGCCTGCGTCGCGCCGGCTCGCCGGCCTTTCTGCCCAAGCAACCGGATGCGCCATCTCCCGTCTCCCGTCCACCCTTGAGAGAACATGCCATCTGACCTCGCCTCGCACAAAGAAACACCCCCCTCGCTCAAATGAGCAGGAGCATACAGCGCCAACGCTCCATCTCGAGTCTCTCCTCACGACAGGTCGATCGCGACAGGGACCACGCGAACGGCGGGCTTGGGCTGCTGAGCCCCTACAACTCCAGATCCCCCCTCGCGGGCCTTCCTCACTCGCCTTTGTCTCTAGATGCCACCTCCACAAAGCTCGCCCGGCCGACCTTCCTGCTGGACCGCAAGGGTACCGAGGACATCGCCAAGCTCGACGGCGTGCTCTTCGACGACGTACCAACCCTCGGCTCCAACAGCTCCCTCCTCTCCAGCCTAGGCGCCGGCTCTCCCTATCCCGCCATCAACAACACCTCCGCCCCTTCTCCCACCTCTCAGTACCTCTCCGCCCCATCGCCCGCCGGCCAGAGGAGAAGGGCGAATACCGCCAGCGGCCCACTCTCGCCTGCACCGCCCCCAGACTCCCCCGCCGATTCTCCGAGCAAATCTACGAGCCGCGGCCTCGCCTTCCCTTCTTCGACTCGCCCACCACCACCCCACGCCCGCCGCACACCCGTGCCCGCTGCCGTTCCGTCTCCGCCTTCCCAACCGCCCCCTCCGACGACACATCACGCCGCCACGAGCCCACCCGCCACCGTGTCGTATCCCCAGTCGAGGTCACAGACCGCTCCGGCCCCGGCCCTGAACACGTCTGCGAGCGTGAACAACCTTAGCAGCATGTATGGGCAGCGCCAGGGGTCAGGGGTCGACCCCTCGAGGCCTTTCCAGGTCCCTCCCCCGCCCCCTCCCATGTCGCCGCCCGCGCAAATTGGAGGGATGAACAATATAATGACCAACATACCTCCCCCTCCACCTCGATACCCCAGCGCGCCCGCCGGCGCAATGTCTCTGCCAGGGCCTCCGGGTGGGCCACCTCCCAGCGGGCTTCCTCCTCCCCCCGGCCCGCCTCCTGGCAGCGCAACGCAATGGCAAGGCACCTGGAATAGTGCCTACGGGTCCTACATCCCCCCGCCCCCGCCTCAGCAGGCGCCCCGCCCATACAATCCACAGCCCTACAAGAACGTCAACGGCCAGCAGATCGCCATACCCCCGCCCCCGCCTCCTAGCGAAAACATGCAGATGTCGGCTACTTACATCCCGCAGGGCGACACGTACGGGGAGGGGGTTGGGATTCCTGGTCTGGGCATGGACGACATGTCGACGTGGTCCGCCACTTCGCAGAGCTCGTGGCTCGGTAGTTTAGGAAGCCTGGGGACAGCAAACAGCGACACGACCATCTCCACGCCGGTCGATACATACGGGAACCACAACAGGGGCAACTCGACGACCTCGAACGCGACCACGGCCGGAGGTGCGTCGGGCATCCAACCCGAGCTGGCCTCGCAGTGGCCGTTGGACCGCGTGCTGTCGTGGCTCCAGGCGAACAACTTTAGCAAGGACTGGCTCTCGACCTTTCGCGCGCTGGACCTGCATGGGTCCAGGTTCCTCGAGCTCGGGAGCGGCCATGGTGGGCGTGGCAATTTCGGCATGATGCACCAGCAGGTTTACCCACGACTAGCAACAGAGTGCACCAGCAGCGGGACCGGCTGGGATCAGTCGCGCGAGAGAGAAGAAGGAAAGAGGATGCGCCGCCTGATCCGCAGCATTGTAAGGGGCGACCCAGCAACCACGACCGGGGTATCATCCCATGGGAGGACCAACTCAACGAGCAACACACCTCTCGTACCCACCAGTGCGGGCCCGGACAGCGGCTCTCCAGACACTCCTATCAAGGCCCCAGGCCCTGGATTCTCAGTTGGACGTAGGTCATCATCACAGCTACGGACGCAGACCATTTCTATTCTTTGGAACGGTTTTAGTAACTCTGTCAATTCTTCAGACCCCGGAGGCAACCACAGGGAACACAGGAAATGGCTAGGTAGCATTGACGATGAAGGCTCCCGTCGCCACAGCCCGGTCGCTAGTGAGTCCGGAGAGGTAGGAACGACCAATAATAATAACAACAGCAGCAGTAGCAGCAACAACAATAACAGCAATAACAATAACGAGCGCAGCAGCAACCGAGGATACAGCCCCGCGGCGAGCCCGGCGCCGACCCAAAGCCTTTTCTCGTCTTCTACGGCGCCCAATCTCGCTTCCTCACCCGGCGGGAGATTTGGGAGCCACCGAAATCGAAACTCCACCGAGTCGGTCGCGTCAAATGCGGCTATATATGGGTCTGGTGTCCCGCCCGAAGCCAGCCATGTTCTGCGGTCCCAGATGACCGCCGACATGGCCAAGGACACACGTCGATATGGCCACGACGGCGGCAATCGGCCCAGCCCGCTCGGCGACAACTCATCGGCTGGCGACCGGTCCGCTGGCGCAAGCGAGCCACCCGGGTCTGCGAGGGAGACCAAATCGTTCCTGTCATTCCTCAACCCCCGCAAGAAGAAGCACCATGACGATCCCGAGTCGCCCACGAGCCCGATGCAGCTCAAGCAGCACTCGCTGGGGAGCAGAGGAAACGCGAGTGAGACCTCACTTGACAGGCCGGGCTCGAGCTTCTCCACAGAGCAGCAGAGACCAGCATCATCAATGAGGTCGAGGCGCATCACCCGGGGCAGGATATTCATCCTCGCCACGTTGGACTACTGGAACTACCGCATGGTGGACGTCTCGGATGTGGAATCCGCATCGGATCTTAAACAACTCATATGCGTCAATCTCGGCCTGCCAGACGCGGATGGCGCTGAACTGTATCTCACCGAGCTAGGAAAGTTTGATCACGATGATGCGCTGGACGACAGCAGACTAGTCGCCAAGAAGAAATCGAGAGCGGACGCCGCCGGGTCACTGAAGATATTCGTCCGGCCTGGAAACATGGGCGGCTTGGGAGTGAACATCGGCCAATCGCAGGATGCGCTCTCGCCTGCCTACCTGCCTGCGGGGGCGAAGATGGACGAGGATACGTATGCGCGCCTGAATGGACAACGCAGGAGGTCTAGCTCATCTCCGCCGGCATCCAGGCAGAACACCCTCACCGGAGGTGAGAAGGACAAGACGTCGGCGAGCGGGGAGAACGACGGAGCCAATGACAACAAGAGTGACGACGGTGACCTCACGCAGCAGGCAGAAGCGTACAAGGCCGAGATGCACAGGAAGCAGCAGGAGTATCTGGCCAAGCGCAAGGCTGCCAAAGAGAGCAGCAACTCGCCCTCGGATAACGGGACAAACACATACAGCGGCATCGTAGGCCGCGTTGTCAACTTCGACGAGCCGCGCAACTCGCCGTTTGAAGATAAGAAACCATTTGACAGTGCCTTTGCCCCGCAGAGACGCGCTCCCGCCGCGCCTCTCGATCCTTCAGCGACCCTCATCAAGGCCAACTCACTCTCGAAACGTGGCTCGCACCAACGGACGAGCCAAGGGAGCATGGATGGTTTCCCCACCAAGCGACAGAGCACAGGTATCTCCGAGAGCCCGAAGCAGATGGCCGAGAAGAGGAGACCAAACAATGAGCGCCAGGCCCTCGGTGGCATCGGAGCTGCGCTTGCTGGCATCGGCCGTGGCCTGGGCGGCATCGCACACCCCGGAGGAGCCGGAAGGGGCAACTCACCCAGCAGAGCGGAAGCGGAAGGCGACAACGAGTTCGCAGGGACCGGATCAGGGGATGAAGCAGGTAAGGATGCTCGATCGAGCATTTCATTACGTGGATACAATGGTGGTCCGCGACCGCGAACGCCACCGACGCCCGGCTCTTCGACCATGAGCCCGGGGGGTGTGGCGTTTGATGTGCCCGACTACTCACCTGGCGGAACCCGGTTGCCCAAGACATACTCACCCCTTGGGAGACGAAACGGGACGAGAAACAGCACCAGATCTACTAGGTACCCGCTCAGGATTGACATTGAAGCTAAACAACGACAAACAGGAGAAGACGCCAAGTCTCGAAGAATAGCCTCCGCGGGCGAGGTCAGCCCAACAGCAAGGACCGTATCGGACAAGCCACCGCAGCTGCCCAAGGTGGTTATCAAGCCCAGAATCTTCGATGGGGATTCATCTTCAGACGAGGAAGAGAATGACGACTCGGACGATGACTCGGACGACGGACTATTTGCGAAGCCCCTGGCCGGACGTGGTGTCCCCAGCGCCCCAAGCAAGGGCAAGGAGCTTATGAATCAACCTGTTGCGAAGGCATCGCCTGTTAGCAAGGACGGCACCTTCTGGAATGACGAGGACAGCGATGGAGACGAGGAGGAAGCGGCACGTGAAGCCAGCAATCTCGGCAAACGGCCAAGCCTGACTGTGAATACCAAGCGCGGTAAGAAGGGGCTGTCGGTATCATTCACGAGCCCAAAGCTGCCGCCCTCGTCTGGGGGCAAGACACCGGTAGGCGACGATGATGACCACTCTTCCAAGGGCTCAAAGAGAACACCCAACACGCCGCACTCCGAGGGCTGGGACTCCAACGACAATGACGTGAAGCTTAGCAGGCGCAAAAGTTTCATGGAGAAGGACACCTCGATTTGGGCAAACCGTCCTCCTACCGATGCGCTGATCAACAACCTCGAGGACTTCTTCCCTAACCTGGACGTGGATCAGCCCGTTCTGGAGGAAGGCACCGAGATCCCAGGTGATCTGCCGCCCAGTCCGATAGCCGAGGAGACGGAGGAGCAACCGGGACAGCAGTCGAAACCCGTAACATCTTCAAGGATCAGTACTATTTACAACGACAGTGACACCCTTGGCAGTGATGAATCCACTCTCAAGGCACTTGAACGGCCAGCTTCGTTCGTCAGCGCGGCACAAAGAAGCACGCGGCGGTCCCAGGGCTTGGGCAGGATGAAGTCTATCAGAGAAGTGGCTCACAAGCGCTACACCCAAGGCGCCGGAATGGCGCCGCCAGTGCCACCGACCCCGAATAGCAGCACGTCAGCCGCCGCGAACAAAAACACGAACCTGATGCGACGCAAGTCGACCAAGATGTTTAACGCCAACATTGTGCAGATCAGGCCGCAGCGAGGATCTATGATCCTGCCGCAAATCCCACAGGATCACCTGCCCAGTCTGCCACACAACGCCAACAACCAGATCCCCAAGCGACAGACGACGTTCCGATGGTTCAAGGGCCAGCTCATCGGCAAGGGGACGTATGGGCGGGTCTACCTTGGTATGAACGCGACAACGGGTGAATTCTTGGCGGTGAAGGAAGTCGAGGTCAACCCCAAGGCTGCAGGAGGTGACAAGGCCAAGATGAAGGAGCTTGTGGCCGCGCTGGACCAGGAGATCGACACAATGCAGCACCTCGACCATGTGAATATCGTGCAGTACCTTGGATGCGAGAGAAAGGAGACTAGCATTTCCATCTTCCTCGAGTACATTCCCGGTGGCAGCATGGGCAGTTGCGTGAGGAAGCACGGCAAGTTTGAGGAATCCGTCGTGGCAAGCCTTACACGGCAAACGCTGTCAGGCCTGGCCTACCTTCATCGCGAGGGCATCCTTCATCGCGACCTCAAGGCGGACAACATCCTGCTGGACGTCGACGGCACGGCCAAGATCTCGGACTTTGGCATCAGCAAAAAGACGGACAACATCTACGGCAATGACAAGACCAACTCGATGCAGGGCTCTGTCTTCTGGATGGCGCCCGAGGTGATCCGCAGTCAGGGCGAGGGCTACAGCGCAAAGGTGGACATCTGGTCGCTAGGCTGCGTGGTCCTCGAGATGTTTGCCGGGCGCAGGCCGTGGTCCAAGGACGAGGCCGTCGGCGCCATATACAAGATCGCCAACGGAGAGACACCGCCCATTCCCGAGGAGGTGTCGGCGGCGGTGAGCCCAGTGGCCCTGGCCTTCATGTGGGATTGTTTCACGGTGTAAGTTCCCCCTACTCTTATTCCATCTAACCCCTGGAACTACTAGTCCCCTTCTTTTTCTGTGGGGAGTGATCTCCTTTTGCTGATTTTGTTTTCAGAAACCCCGAGGAGCGCCCCACAGCCACCAAGCTACTTGCCGAGCATCCGTTCTGCGTCTTCAGGGATGACTATGACTTCCACCATACCGACTTGTACGCCAAAATCAAGGGGACGTGGAAGACCGCGGAATAAAGGGGTCGAGATCGGGTGTCCCCTTGGAAACTCCCCGGTGACTGCGTCTGCTGAAGACATGCGGGAATCCACACGTCCCTGCCGCTTCTGGATCATGGAAAAGCATCTGCCATCAGACAAGTGGATTCGAATGGTTACTTTTTCTCGTGCGCAACAATAAACCGATTTCGGATGCACGCCAAAAGATGCCATATTTCGCTACATGGTCATCTTCCGGCCACTGTTATATGTAGACCACCAAACCCTCCCGAAGTCGGCTATCTCGTATAGGAACAAGTCAACGAACCACTGGCTCTTTCGGACAACCCCAGCTGGCGACAGCATGTTTCCTCCAAGCTTGCTCACGGGCTGAGTGAGCGGAGGGAACTGGTCAGGGTTTATTCCTGGACATACTATACTCGTATCCGTACTCATACTAACATACATATACTCATACGCGTTACTCCATACCCATAACTCTCCCCTGACATACCTTTTCCTTTGGTTTTCTGTACTCGTCGGGGCTCTGGGGCAGCGAAATGGGGATGGTCATGGGGCTTGGGATATCGGCATAGCTTTTTCAGCATTGCATAGCGTTTCCTTTTATGTTCTCTTTTGGGTTCGGGGGGNGGGGACATGAGATGATCGGTCACAACACTCAGCCAGGTTTACATCCAGTATTTGGCTGATAGCTTAAGAAAGAGGGGTGGGGGGGTTGGCCCATATATTGGTGCATGCCTGGGTCTGGATGACGACTCTCTCTGTCTGTAATGATCATCACTTGGTAGCGAAAGTCAAACCCCAGCGGTTGGAGAGATGATGGACGTTCAACTTCGTGATGTGCGTAGTCTTTCTACAAGTGCCCATCGTGACTTTACGACCAGGGGCTTAGTCTTCAGCGGGACCCTGGGCGAGAGCCGTGCCGCCTCTGCTCGGCTTCCTCCGTGTGCTGGTCCGTTCCTGACCACATGTACTGAGGGTTGGCCCGCCTAATGTGCTTGTTCTCGTTTTCGACGTGGAACTTCCCGCGGTGGGATTCGCGTGCGGTAAAGCCTTCTTTTGTAGGAAAACAAGTGAGACAAGAATGAGAACGGAAAGAACACTGAGACCGGCCCAACGACGCAATTCAGAATCCCAGCATTGTGTGTCACCCTGGAACAAGATCTTTGGCCTCTTGGTATGGTCGGTAAAGTTGCCTCGGAGCATTTCGTAGGCTGCTGCTGCGCTGCCTTCAGCACGTGGGAGTTAGGCACCTTGGGTCGGGTGTGTCTTCTATCTCATCTTGGGTGTAATCCTTTCCTGACACAGTTGAAACTTTTGAGATGTCTATCTATCTGACTGTGCACCTGTCTTTAAGATAAATATCAACCAAAACTCTTTGCCATCTCTCACCGGACGGGGCTCATGAATGTTCATCCCAGCGCGACCTCTTCAGAGAACTGTCCAAACATCACGCAGTCTAGCTGCAAGTGACTGTCTCGCTGGGCTCCCCATCTCAGGCCGCGAGAGGCAGGCGAAAGCACAGCCGGTGTCTCTCAGGGGTACTCTGCAGCGCTCTTGAAGGCATCGCGGTAATTCTTGCCGATGTGACTGTCCCTACCGTGTGGGGGGGGGGGCACAAAAACAGAGGGCACATGTCTCAGCTGGATCGCAGAGACGGAGAGGGCCGTGGAAGCCTGCCCTGGTCAGGCTGACCAGACACGGCCATCTCAAGCAGGCTTTGTCACAGTGGATCACTGAGTCTCTCTTGAAGAATCTCAACCGGGAAATACCGTTGGGCCAGGTCTCCATAACATGTATGCTTTTCGCTCAGCCCTTGTCCAACGCAACAGAGTCAAGCAGCATCAGGAAGCTTGTTTGGTCACGCTTCATCGTGGACCCGCCTGCTACATTCAACTTCTCGCATCCTGGCGAACGAACTTCGGCTTGCTAGAGTCGCCAGCTTGCGTGGTAACCAGTCCACCGACTGGGTCTCCCGAGCCCTCTCAAGACATCTAGTCTCGGGACATGGTCTCCACACCTCTGGCGATGACCGCTTGGTGCGTTAAGGGCGGCAGAAGCGTGCTGCTGCTCCACGGCGCCAACGGCCATCAGTTTGTGGTCATCATGACCCCTGATCGGGAATACTGAGCGCTGGCGTCATTTTCGAACACGCTGGCTCCCCTTGGAAGCAGTTGGCTGGAAGTAGTTTGCGGGTATCGCCGTTCCTGGCCAGCCTCGATCTGCGTGCGCAGTCCAAAGACACCCGCATTTGTGCGCAGGGCCTTCACAACCCATGTCCGGCCAGCAGCCCCCTTTGATATCGGAACGCCAGGGGCACGATATCTATGGGCTCCACTACGGAGATCAGAACTACAGCAGCTAATTGTCGATTCAATCGGGCTGCTGTTGCACCTGTGCTCGGGTCTTGAGGCCATTGGGAGTTTCGCGCTCCTGGGGTCCACGGGCCCTTCCAGACTAGTGTTTAGCCGGCCTCATCTGGCCAAGCATGTACTGGGCGCAGGGGGAGTGGAGACACACGATCTGAGAACGGGGAGCACGGGATGAATATAACAAGATCCGAATTCTCCAGTGTGATGTTCGCCTGCACATGCATACCCCGTCAAGATGAAAATCGCCGCTTAGGAAACGCCAGCCGGAGGGACTCCAGAGGTTCTGGGGCACGTCCTGAATGGTCGCGCCATGTGCTCGGGCAGGGGCGTCAGCCAAGAGACGGACGGGAAAGGTACGCATATTGAAGGATGTGACGTAAATGTAGACGAAGAGTGTCGCGAGCAGTGAGAAGTCGGGTGGGGCCAGGGCCGGCACGCCCGGTTCACGAGTTTTCCGATCTGTAGGCAGACTGCTGCCATCAAGGAGATCGAAGCCGCACCGCACCACCGGGCTCCGTGATTCTCGGCAGAGACCCACCCGCCATTTCGATCCGTAAGTTTTCACAGATGCTGTTTGCGATCATCGTGGTCAGGAATCAGGCCCAGTGCAGAATGGGTCAAAGAAGCCCGCTGAAGGTGAGGGATCAGTTTTTACGTGACGTTATACTCTCTTTTTCTGGAGAGAAAGGGGAGATCGGACAAGTTTGATGCTTAGCCTCGACGAAGATCAGCCGCATTTCAGATTCACTTTCCACTTGAGTGGCCTGTTGTCTAGTCAGGTTCAGCACAAAGATTGTGCAGGCGTGGCACCGGGATGTTGGGAAGTGGACTCGGCGAAACAAATTGCTTGCAGGTTTAGCCGGCAAAAAGGGTCCAGTACCGACAGTGTGGTCCAATGTCGATTCAGGAGGACAAAACAAAGATCGGGACGGATGTTACGTGAACGCACGTTACGGCGGCTTGCCGCAGGGTACACTTGGCGACTCAAAGACCACGGGCCACCATGGGTTTGGGCTGACTATGGAGAAAGACGGGTGGCAGTTGTTTCTCCGCGAGATGACGTGGGGCCGGGGTCGAGGGCGAGGTCGAGGGCGAGGTCGAGGGCACCAGGGCACCTGACCTCGCGTCTGTACTCCGTGGCGTACCTGGTCCAAGGCGTGCGATTCTGTATCAATGTGCCTGGTGTAGTATACACACATACAGGCCCAAACCCGCTCCCGAAACCCGAACCAGCGGGACCAGACGAGAAGACTTCCTAATCTGGGTGCGGCTGGCAGGGCAGGCTGGCGGCAGTGGATCCTCGGGCGACGCAGCTTCCTCATCCCGGAATCGCTGCGATTGGAGGAGCAGGAGATCGCGATGGCATATGATAGATCGGAAGCTTGGCGGGCGAAGGGACCTTTGTTTTCTAGAAGCAAAAGCATCGGACTTAGGTCTTAGCGACTAGCGGTAACCCAGGGCCCCACCGGGCTAAGCCTAATGACTGGTAGCTTTGCGATGCGACATTGCGAACGATTAGGTAGTTGGGTGTGGCGGGTGAAGGCCTGCCCGACGAGTATCGGTCACAACAGCATCATAGTTCCGTATTCACGAGCCATGGCTTGAGAATAAGCAGTACACGGTACAGTAGGATCCATTGTTGCTGATGATTGTCGCCATTACCGTTCACATCGCCGTGCATGCGTTAGGCTGAAGTCGAGCAGCCAGGGCTTCTTCAGCAAGGTGCTTACACAATATGCCGAGCCGCTGGGATTTAAGCGAGGATAGCATCTAGAGCGAAGCCGTAGAGGTGGGATGTTGATGTAATTTGGTAGAAGCACAAGGTGTTGCCACTAGCGAGATTGTAAGGGACTGGTTTGATGGGCTGGCTGTAGTGAGACTCGGGCAAACCAGTCCTGTGGCTGGCATTCTAATGCCAACAACTCGTAATAAGGGCACAAGCCATATTGGCTCGCGGGATATGCCAGGTCGTACTGCCCGGCTGCTAGGCGGGGCGTTGGATTTTCTGTCTTGTGAGCAACACGGCTTCAAAGCCGCCTAATAGCCGAGACGCCACAGCCCCATGATTTAGCGGCTGCTCTGTGCTGTGGCCGTTGACAGTCGGCAATTGGCAGAAGGGTGTCGTCAGGCAATAGGCTGGCGGTCGTATTGGAAGGACAGAGATTGGGTTGCCGGGTTGGTGATAATAATGGAGAAATATCGGGATCGGTAAGCACTTCGGCAGTACAGCCCCGGGACAAGAAACACCAAGGGGGGGGGGGACTCGCCACGGTGCGTCGTGGACATTAGTAATACACAGAAAGGCGCACACGGTGGTTTGGCAGGACAAAGGGCAGGACGGACTGACAGATCGGCAAGTGGCGAATTTGTTGACATGGCAGAGAATGAAACACTGCTTTGGAGCACGAGCAGATTACCATGTCTGTTGGGATGGGATTGTGGAGAAATCCCATGGCGTGCGTGGTCAGCAGTGAAACTGCACATTGACCCAACCGACAGACTGGGCTGTACTGGCTTGACGGGCTGACGATGGGAGACACCAGAGCGGTCCAGCCCAGCGTGTCTATCGGTCTATCATGCCGATGTGCAGGGCAGGCCAACCAGTGACGGAGAGCCGTGCCAGACAATAGCCCCAGCCCAGCCAGGCCGACACTTGGACTGAAGCGGACTGGGCCAGCCAGGATTGGCTCTGAGGCGATGGAGGGGCGGGTGGTGGCAGTTGAGGTTTGGAACTTGACAGTAGCGCCAAGGCAGAACTGTAGGTCGGCCTGATGGGAAATGCCAGGTAACAAGGGTGACTGGGGTGCAGAGATGCGAGAGGGCGGGCGGGAAGGGCTGAAGAGGCAAAGGGATTTTGGAATCCCTAGCTGACCCTGTGCCAGCCCTGAATTGTGACCGAGACAGCAGGACAGCTGCAGGGCAGACACATGAGAGGGGATGAGAGGGATGAGACGAGATGAATGTTGCGTGTGTATACAGTACATGACGCAACGCGCACCGAGTGGCCTCGAGGCATGTACAAGATACGGAGAGATGGAGCAGGCAGTTGGAGCAGCTGGCCCGCGCACCTACGGACAGTTTGTTCCGCCAGCTACAGAGGCCCCGTCTCCCGCGACGCTGGCGCTCCGTTCCGTCCCCAGACGTGCCGCCCGTCGACTCTGACGCTTTTGGCCTGGGCCATCGGGCCTGGCTGTGTGTGTTCTGCCTTTGCTCGTCACTGGTAAAATTATTCAGGCCATTCACGCCGTCCCGATCCAGGCAGACCACAGCTGGATCCAGTGCTAGAATTGACCATGCTTAAGCGCCCAGCGCAGCGCAGTCCAGAGCCAGTGGCACCCGCTCAGCACCCGCTCAGCACCGCTCAGGCACAGGCTTAATTAAGCTCAGGCTTAAGCTCATACATAACAAGCGACGGGGGCGGGCAACGAACCGCCGGGCTGGGACTGGTCAACCCAACTTGGTCCGTGCCAGAACCTCCAGTCAAAACATCACCAGCACGGCCAAAAGGGAAAGCAGGCCCGCCAGAGCAGCAACAAAGCTTACTCGAACTCGACCATGCGCCAGCGCCAGAGATGCGGGGGTCTTGCTGCCCAACGAATAATCTGTTGGCCCTCTCCCTCACGTCCAAGATGTATCCTCTAGACCAGAGGAGGGGGGGGGGGCATTTTGATATATCTTCAACGCCACGATGGATGCAGGGGTACTTGGCCCAGTCAGCCAGTACAACTAAAATCACAATCAATGTTCTGCAAAGGGATAGACACATCATGCCCGGGCACCCAGGCGGAGAACACAAGAAACCGCCGCTAGTTAGTTTTCTTCTCCCCAACCACCCTAACACCACCAAAACAAGAGAACTTCAACCACGAATTATTCAACAACCATATAACGTGTAGCACTATTTTTTTTAATTATTCTGATTAGAATCGATCGCTCTATCTAACAGTACTACTTTCTTAGTGTTTTCTATACTATAGGTAATTAGAAAGGCTAGATCTATTATAATACTCCTAAACGTACTAAGGTATAGGGAGTATGCTAATTTTTATAAGAATTCGACCTCCTAGGCTGTTAGAAGGGCTAGGTTATAAAGGTATAAGTCTTTAAGTACTTTAGTGTAAGCCTAAGGTAAGGTAGACTTATTATTTAGTACTAGCTTAATAATAGTAGCTTAAAGGATATCTAGGTCCTGTTTAACCTCTAGGGTATTAGAAGCGATCCTAATACTTAGATATTATCTTATAACCTATACTTTAAGGATTAATAAGGTGATAAATAGAAGATTATAGATAAAGATATTGCTAAAGTTAATAAGTACTTTAAAGACCTAGTAGAGGATAACCCTCTCTCTATATAGGAAGCTACTAGGTAGTCTATCCTTACTACTATAGCTAATACTAGTATAGATATTAATATCTATTTAAAAACTCTAACTTATTATTTTTATATATATAACTAGTATAGTTAATAGGAAGTTTTTAAGCTAGGTAATAACCTTTTAACTAAGGAAGCCTACTATTACTAAGTACTATAGAAAATATATTAGGGGTAGTAGTGTAGGAGGTTACGAGGATCGATAAGGGGATAATAGATAAGAGATAAGAGATAAAGATAAATAATAGGGGTAATAGAATATATTCGAAT
>JUJX01000222.1:59912-89217 GCA_000800745.1 Diaporthe longicolla | reverse complement strand
AATAGTATTATTTATTTTTTAAATATTTATTTAAAAAATAGTAAATTTATTTAATATTATCTTTAATAATATTCTAGGATTACTATAAGCTCTTTATAAGTTTATTAATACTTTTTTATTATATTATAAGTTATATTAAACTAAGAATTTATTTTTACTATTATAGTTAATACTATTCTTTAAGTTTATTATTTATATAAATTTAGTATAATTTATTAATATAGGTTCTCTATTTTTTAAGTTATTAAAGATATTTTAAAGGTATTCTTAGGTTAAAATAGAACTTTATATATCTTATTATTTTATATTACTATTTTAGAATCTATCTTTTAAAGTTATCTTTTTTATAAATAGTTTTAATATCTTATCTTTACTATTATTAAATAAACTAGTTATAGAATACTTTCTTTTAAATATAAACCTTATATTTATTATAAATATATAAAGTTTAAAAAATACTTATATATAATAAGTATATTAAGTAAAACCTTTTTATATTTTCTAGTATTTTTACTTTCTTCTTTAAGTACTATATAGTTAGTATAAAGGTTCTTTCTACTATAGCTACTATAGTAATATTAATTTATAGAGTTAATAAAAGAGTATAGTTTAAGTAAGCTTATAGTTTTTTTTATTAAGTTTAAAATATAAGTATATCTTTTAAGTTATTTTTTATTAGCTTAGGCTTTAATAATAGAAGTACTTCTTATTCTCCTACTATTAGTATATATACCTTTTATAACTTTTAAAGAAATTAATAAACTCTTTTTTTATTTAATAGATATATAAGGTAATAGTTATTAAAATAGTTTATCTAACTAGTTTATATATATAGCTTTCTAAAAATACTATAAACTATATTTATTAATACTAGCTATTAATTTTACTTATTACCTTTATATATTTTATAACTTTTTTTCTTATATTAAATAAAGTATAGTTTATTATAACTAAATTCTTTTAAAACCTTAATATAAGCTTATATTATATAATTTTAATCTACTTTAAATAGGATTTATCTATTTATTAAATATTTATCTAAATCTTATTTATAGCTTATCTATTAGTTATTAGAATCTTATTTTAAATAAACTAAATATTAATTATATATTATTATATTATAGATATAGTAAAGAGTTTTAATTTCTTACTATTTTTTAAATTAAATAAAGTTATTTTTAAAGTATATAGTAATATTAGCTTATTTAGAGCTATTAAGTATAAGTTTTTAATTCTTCTTCTTTTTACTTTAGTATTCTTAAATATAATATCCTTTCTTACTATAATTAAAATATTTAATATTCTTTTTATCTTTCTTATTTTATTATTAAGTAATATTAAGCTTTATAAGTCTTAATTATTATTTTTATTAGGTTAATTAGTTATAGTTATATCTTTATTTAATATTAGGTTTATTCTATTAATTATTATATTAAAACTATTTAAAGATATTTTTATATTTCTTTTAATATCTTTTAAAGAGTTTATTATTAAGTTTAATAGTTAGTTTAATATATTATAAAAAGTTATTAAGTTTATTATATTTAGTTAATTTATTCTTTACTTCTTTTTTTAATCTCTTATAAAATATAAAAATTTTAATATTATTTATAGAGTTAATATATATATAGATTCTTTAAAATTCTACTATATAAGCTAAGACTAAGCTTTCTTATTTTAAGTATAAAAGTTCTCTTTTAACTTATTATTCCTTATTTAAATCTTAGAATAAAGTCTTTAAAACTTCTTTATAGTTTTTATACTTACTAAAGATCTTTTAAGTTTTATCCTTATATTTTCTAAATACTTTTAAAGTAATAAAGTTTATAAAATAAGATTTAAACTATATTAGAGCTCTTCTTTTAAAGAATAAGATAGTATATATAACTTATCTTTTATTTAACTAGGTATTTATATAGTTAAACTATTAGTAAGCTTATACTTATATTAAATATACTTAGAGCTAACCTAGAGTTTTATTATATAAGGTTAGATTATTTAGCTTAATATTTTCCTTAGTTATAATTAAAGTATTAATAATAACTATAGTAACTTTAACAGTAATAACTTTCTATTTAAATTATTCTATTTCCTTAATTTATTATATTTATTTATTAACTATAATATAAAGTTATTAGACTTTAGTAACTAGCTTTTAAAGCTATTTAAGAGTTAATTTTTAAATATTATTATTTTAGCTATTATTTAAGGTATTTCTTCTATTATTATTACTTATAATAGTATTTATTTTCTATATAAAGTTATATTAAAAAGGGTTATTATTAAATTTAAATATTATATAAGTTATAAAGGGATTTATATATAATATTATTTAAAGTTTATATAGTAATATATAAATAAAAATAGTTAAAATATAATAATTAAAGCTTTTTAAGTCTTATAAATTAAAAGATTAAAGAGTTTATATTTAAAATATATAATAAAGTAGTAGTTAAATAATATTCTAAATAGTATAATAATTACTAGTTAGTAAAAGCTATTTAAAAAGAATATTTAAATTAACTATTAAAGAGCTATCTTATTCTAATACTATTTAATAGTAATAAGTATATTTATATAGTCTAGTTCTTTAGCTTAGCTTATTAAGAGTATTAGTTACTTTTAATAATCTTAGGTATAAAAGTATTAAGAGTACCTATTACTTCTATTACTCTATAGTAATAGATTATTAGGATTAATTATTACTTTAATTAATCCTTCTTTTACCTAAATAATAGTTATATAACTAAAGCTTAGTTCCTTTATACTATTTAACTAGCTAGTATACTAGCTTTTAATAAGGTTCTATCTTAGATAAAACTAATTATTATTCCTATTTCTATTAGAGTTATAATAGTTTACTATACTCCTCTAATTATTTAAAGTAATCTATAATATTAGCTTACTAAGCTTATTATTAAAACTTAGTAATCTTTAATAATTTAACTTAGGTAAGCTACTTATATAACTATAGCTAAGTTCTTTATACTACTTAGTTAACTAGTATATTAACTTTTAATAAAGTTTTATTTTAAATAAAACTAACTATTATTCCTATTTCTATTAAAGTTATAATAATTATATATTATACTATTATAGAAAGTCTTAGCTTATAATATTTTTAAATACTTATTAATATTAATTTTAAATATTTATATTAAATAAATATTTAAAAGAAGTATAAATATATTTTAAATAATAAATTATTAATTTAAAACTTATTTCTTTTATAAATATAACTTTTTTAAAAGTAAGGTTAAATAGATTATAATTTATAATATATAAAACTTACTATTAAATATTTAAAATATATTTTAATAAAGTAGTTTATTTAATAAATTTAATTATATAATTCTTTTAAAACTTTTTAAAAGTATTAAAGTTAGTATTATATTTAATAACTAATTTAAATAGTTTTAGTTACTTACTATAAGTTTTTTTAATAATACTTTCTATTAATTAATTTAATATTTAAATATTATACCTTTATACTTATTTTCTTTAAAAGATTAAAGATTCGTACTAGAAGAAACGAAGAATACACCGGTAAATACTCTTTTTTTTAATTTATTACACTATATACTAAAATATATATATATATTATTTAAACTATACTTTAATTCTATTTTTAGGTATTTAAATATATAAAATCTATAGTTATTAAAAATATTTTAATATTTTTATTTAAGTTTTTATATAGTAAATAATATTTACTTTATAAGATTATAATTATAAAAATAATATAGTTAAATACCTTATATTTTATAATATATTATAATATTAAATCTTATACTTAAAAGAAAATCTAATTAAATATAGCTTTTTTTAAAATAAATTAAAATATAGTATTATTTATTAAATATTAGTTTTATAATAATTATTATAAAGTTAAGTTTTATATAAGAATAAATTAAAGTTTTAAAGGATATTTAATATATATAAATTAATATAATATTTATAAGTATTAAGTTAGTAATTTAATAATATACTTATTTTAATAACTAGTATACCCTTTATTTTTTCCGTTACGAATCTCTAATCTCTTCTTTAATAATAAGTTAAAGAGTTATTAATATATTTAATAATTTATTAAAAGTTAAGTAATTTAAAGTATTTAAATTAATATACTATTAAATATTATAAAATAATTAGTTTAATTAAAGTTAAATATATTATAAAAACTATATTTTTTAGTTATATAATAGTTTTATAGTAGAAATAATAATAGAAGAAGAAATAAAGTAAATATTATAAAGATAAAAGAATTAATAAAAATAAGTATATAAAGTATTAGCTAAAGTATTTTATTTTAATTAATTATTTATAATAGCTTTAAAGGGTTTAAAAGTAAACTAAGTTTAAAACTATTATATAGAATTAAGTATATAGCTTAGTAGAATTAAGTTAATTAAAGAGAAGAATCTTCCTAAGTAGTGTAGGCTGCTTAGAACGCTATTTATATATAGGCATAGTGGGTCTAATTCGTGATAGATGAAATAGTAGTTTCATATCTATATTATACATATTCAACACCCTAGCTACCTAGGTAGTATGCAGGACATAATTTCCAAGTAGTTAGCGGTAAATGGAAGATATTTACTCTTCTCTACACTCGATGCCTCCTCGTTACTACAATTTCGGTTAACCTTGTTCTAATTCCTTATTAAAGAATTATGTGGGTGAGAATGCTCCCACTAAATTCCTACCATGGAGTCTACCACGTAATTTTTTGCTCTACGTTGATTTGCTCTTTCGTTGTGAGCTTCAACTTAGCCAGCCGGGGCAGGGGTCCCGAGAAGCCCGGTCTGTAGCGGTATTTTCATGTCAACCCGATCCTCCCCCATCCCAGACTAAGCCATCTCGCCCAATCTCGTTCAACATGCAGGGTGCACTTCTTTGGATATCATTAAATATCTCAAAATGCTTCCGGAAGTCAACCTGAGACCTTGTAGTCATCTTCATCCAACCAAAATAGGTTTGCCGCACCCGTGGGTTTCTGCTTCTGCACATGTCCTTCTCCGCGGTGTAGTCCGCATCCACACATTTGACCCAGAGCTGATGACCCTTCCGGTTTCCATGGAACTGCCGCTGAGATCACCTCTCCATCCACAAGCAAGAAGAGGTGATTGCCTTGCATGGGAGGCCTGAAGGCGTTCATCGGCCTATGGTCTGACACGCTGTTTGCTGCCTGAAGGAAGTGCTCATCCATCTGCTGCATAGTAAGGCCTGCCAGGCGTTGCTTATCGGATTGCACGTCCAGCCGAAAAAGCGAAAGGATCTCCTGGGCCTGGGCAACAGGCTGGCCTTTTGTTAGCTCGTGAATTGCAGCCGGAACATTGAGCCTGCTCATGCAAGTCCTTAATAATCGCTTCCCAGTACCTTTCTGACCCGCTGTCATCGGCAGTCCGGTAAATAGTGGAGCCCCCAACTCTGTCTGAACCCGCATTCACTGAGGTCCTTGCCGGGGGGGGGAGTCCTTCTCAGGCAGGTGGGCGAGAGAGGTGTGGATAGTGTTTGTCATTGCGCCAACCTCCCTTATCAGTTGTGGAGATGTTGCGGTCGCTGGTTGGAAGATAAAGGAAGATGGTCTTTTCGAAGAATCTCAAATTGAGAGAGAAGAGGTTCCATACCAAATCTTGAGTACCTCTGAGGATAAATCATAGCTTTTACGTTCTAGATGGCCCAGTCAAACTTCAGCTAAGCGTGAAACTCCTGTTGGTGATGTTAGCCAGTTTTAACTCGGGTGATCTTTGCAAATGGGCAATCGCGCGGTTCCAGGCCGCGAACTTGGAAATTGAGGGATATCTCTCTTTGGTTCTTTGCTTCCTGGACCAGCCGGACGTGTGGAAATGAAACCTAGGGGTTCGGTATGAGCCCTCTGAACTTGTCCCCAACTTGAAGCAGGCAGCATCCCCCTTCGCTACCCGCGCCGTAGTGCCCAGGTGCCTTAGCCAATTTTGGCCACAACACTGCGCGTGTGACAGTGAAGCAATGATGGCCTGTAGACTCTGAGTTTCCGCCTTGGCACCAACATGGCAATGGCGCATTTCCTATAGCTCGATCTTCAGTTTTACTCCCAACTCCAGATCCCAGACATGGTATACCACCCTGATATACCCCGGGACTAGGACTGGAGGTGAATGACGTCTTTCTATTCCTATCTGTCGGTTCGCTGATATTTCAGCCACTCATTCTACTTCTAACAGCCGTTGAACAGGAATTCGACAAGATATCGTACGCTAGAAACGACATGAGGCCTACCATACCAAACCAACTCGTGGTTCTCTGTTGGGAGGGGGAGGGTAACGCGAATTCTTGGATATGGTGGAGATTATCCTCACGAACGAGTGATGATGAAATCATATATTTTTAACGCGCATAACGAGCTGATCAATACCTAGACATCACTTCTTTCCTGGGGCCTTGAGCGGCATCACATGCATGTCGATATCAGAGTCATCAACCCACCACCCATGGACGCCAAATCGTGCGGCGAACGGCAGTCGAATGATGGCATCCGGCTCTTCCATGTTCTGCGTATCCATGATGACCAGCTTTCCGATCATCTCCTCGAAGTCACAGACTAGAAATATCAGGTAGCCGTCTCCCTCCGGCGCCTCGGGTGTGCGCGGGCAGAAGCACGGTTCTTGAGCAATCATGCGATCGCCCATGGCCCATAGCTTGGCCTTGCCAGTCTCCATGTCCAGCGTGTAGATTGCATTGAAAGGTGCGTATCCGCCTGTATTGGCAGTTTTAGTCAACGCGACCCAAAAGAAGGATGTAGCCGCAATGGTAGCTTACCTCCCCACCTAGGCTTCAGGAACTCCCAGTCGATCACACCCTTGGTCGTGCATCCGAATACGTATCGGTTCTTCTGGCCCTGGAACCGCTCGTCGATCTTGTGGAACTCGCAGATCTGATCCAGCACAGGAATGGGCTTTGGAAGGATCAGCTCAGTCGCGTTGGGATTGATGATGTACTTCGATAGATTCGCAGGAACAGTTCCAAGCTGAGGGATCTCCTCCTCATTGTCCTCGGGAGGCCAGTAGAATGCGTTGCCTTCGGCATGTGTGAGGATTAGAACGATCTTGCCGTCTTCTTCCCAAGAATTGGCAACATGAGCCGTGAAGTGATTCTTTCCTTTGAACCACTTTTTCCACACGTCAGCTTGCTCTCTCATGCTCATCGTTATTTTGTCACGAGGTTGCTTCTGGGCTTACCTTGATGTCTTTCTCTGAAGCGCCTCGTCGTGGCAGTACGCCAATGTAATTGCATTCCTTAGATGACCATGCCCAATGCTCACCTCCTTTCTTGAGCCTCTCAAGGTTACCTTTGGCTGGAACGATGGGAAAGAGCACCTGAAAGTGTTGAGAAATCGTACACTTGACGTGAGTGAATGGTCAGGTGTCAAAGAACCTACATAATTCTCGGTGATAGCCATTTCGTGCTGAAATCCACAGTAAGGTGCCTTAAACCACACCTGTTCTGTCAATCTCCCATGTTGGTCAAGACTTCCATAGTAATTGTCTTCGGACATTAGGCCTTTTGCCTCGTAGCCGAAGGCAACAAGCTCCCTGGTCAAAGGGTCGTACTTGGGATGCGCGGTGAATGTCTTGCCCTCCCATTGGCCCTCGAAGTCATATTCTCCGAATGTCTCTAGCGTGCGAGGGTCCATTGCATAGGCGAGACTATCCTCCTTGGTGACGAGGATTTTGCCGCGGTACGGAATGACGCTGACATTGGCGACCGAGCGATTCTTGAATATGGCCTGATCTGTGTAAGGATTACGATATCTCCCTTTAAGTAAACCCCCGGGTTAGCAGTAGTACTAAAGGGGATTGCGTGCTACCCAGGTACAGCGCCCATATTTATTACCCAGTAGTGCCTTTCGCTCCTTTCGACAAGCTTGCAAAACCTCGGTTTGGACATAGCGCTGCTTAAGATCGACATGCCCGTCTTGTATACGAAAAGCAGAGATCATGCCATCACCATTGATCCACTGAAGATCTCCTGTTAGCAAGCACCTCGGTTATGAGTTGGTCACTCGTAGAAAGATCATACTATCTCATCCTTAAAATATGGTGGATAGGCCGGCTCTGGCACAACACGGTAAAATGTCCCTGAGATCGACTTTGGTATCTTGCCATAGACCTCGAGGGTGTCAATATCGGCTTCTAGACGGCCTGGTCGACTGTAACCAGTGAAGTACTCCCCGTGCTCACTGCCAAAGTATTCAGCCGGCATCTTTTCACTAGCAGCGAGGGCGTGGCCCAACAGGGCCAAAGACGAACGCGATGAACCTTCCATTTTGTGGGGTAAACGTTTCGATTAAGTCGTAAAGTGAAGCTCTTCCCCAGATTTTGCAAGTGCCCTGATATCTGGTTTATCTATTTAAACACACTGCGAGGTTATTAACTCACTTGTTTTCCGCGGGGTGGAGGTGTATTATTGGGTTGCTTCCGATGAAGCATGATCAATGCTTGGGTAAGTTCCACGGAACGTGAACCAGGCACTGCTCCTCATTTGGACGGATACATGGAGTGGTACACGAAGGTCACCTCTGAATACTGCCTGACACACGGGACTACGGATTTTCCCTTCGACTCCTATCTCTCAGTCTGGGCCCGTACAAATTCGCGAAGCCTCACAATTTCTCAAAATCCCAGGTTATACTATGTGTTACCCCTTCCCCTTTTGCCTTTGCTTCACAGCGATAAACAACTTTGGCGAATTCATTCATGATCTATTTTGGGATTTTGTTCTTTTGCGCGACGTGGTTCTTCCATGGAACTCGGGCGGGGTGTTTTGGAGAATCGACGCCGTCGACAGTGGAATGGGCTGAATGGCTACCACATTTGGAGATGCGTGGTCAATGAAACATCCCCGGACCAAACAACCTTGCATGCCCAAGCCACACCTGTGTTCACCTGACTCCACGAAACAATATAGCCGCAAACTCAAACTCACTTCAAAAATACTGACAGAGAGTATTTCTTGAGGGCGGAATCGGGAATTAGGATGAGTGCGCGGCGGTCCTACCGGAGTTAACAGGCAAATATGCGGGCTACCTAGATAGTCATAGTGTCGCCACATTCAGCCATGCGATCTGCCAAGTCATGGTGCTCTGACACACCACAGACACAATCAGTTCAGCACATTGCCAAAGGTTTGACACATTCTATTCTACAATCTACTTCATTCCCATTTGATCATGTCCACTCCTATATTCCTAGATGTTTCCGGGGGACTACATTGTTGCGCACGGCGGGCGTATCAAAGCCTAGATAGAACTGAGCCTAACCCTCAATACCCAGGCAATTCTTCAGTCTCGGCAACATCCCTCTCAAGTCGACATGGCGATTCAATAAATATTGCAGCGTCCTAGGAAATATCATAAGCCCGCCTCCCTCTTCCGTCCAACTGAAGCCAGACATCACTCGCCTACAGCTCATCATGGCCAACCCCTTCGGACTCTACAGTCTCAGCCGCATCGTTCTCGTCGCAATGTTGCCTATGGGCAATCACGGCTATTTCTCCGACCTTGAGATGGATCACATACCCGTCTGGATCGTCCGTACCGCGGCCGATAGTGATGGGCATAGCATCATCTCCATAGCCATCCTCCGCGAGGCCGTTGTAATCGGCCCCGTCACGGCGGACGACGGTGGTATGGGTCCTATTCATCCGGCACTCGACCACAGCGCCGTTGTAGAACTGCACTGGGGCTTTGAATTGCGCCAGCTGCGGCGGGAGCGAGGGGTTAAGCACGAGGTTCGCGTCGCTGGTCCGCATGCCCAAGAACCCCGAGGTCATAACCCGAAGCAGCTCTTCGTGGCCCGTCATGAAGGGAAAGCCCGGGTTGGGACCGACGTTGGTATCCCTGTCGTCGTTCTTTTGCCCTGAGAACTGGTACCAGGGCGCGCCGATGTAGGGTTTGAAATACTTGAGCAGGAGCGCCCAAGAGGCGCACCCAGACTCTAACATGTTCCAGGGGCTGTCAGACAGCGCAGCATCGGGCTCATCAAAGGGAACGAGGCTGGTGTAGAGATAGTATGTGGAAGCTATGGCTGTGATCTGAAGCCAGCGTGTGTCGTTATCCTCTGATAGAGTGCCGGTGGTAGTATCCCGGAAGTCAGCGAGGAAGTCTTTGTCCATCAAGGCAGCGACATATGCGGTGTGAGCCGACCGAAGGGCGTCCCATCCGGCTTCAGCCGCCGTGTTGACTGCCTTGGTTATGAGGACCTTGGCCTCCGGGAAGTGTTCTGTTGACATGACCCCGACATATTTGACAAAAGTCGATGCACCATCGTTCAAGTCGGGATCGAGCGTCACGCTGTAAGTCTGGGAGATCGACTTGGTGTCAGGGTCTGCCGAGAGACCCTTCTGAAACCGCGGCAGGTCGGCCCCCCGTATTGTCGAAAAGACGAAGGCGGATACATCCTCCACACCCTTGGGCTTCAAAGATGTCAGAATGGCTCGCTTCGGTGGGAAAAATCTGGGTTCGACGTCTGAAGTCCCGTTGGCGCTGTGCCCATCCAAAATATCCGTGACAAGGATCTCAACCTCGGAGTTGCTGCTGACTGACAACTTCACGGCTCCAACATGACGTTCATCCAATGACAGGAACGCCTCGTAGGAGATTTTCAACGCAACACCTTCGGGGCAAGTTGGTGGCGACCACACGTAATCCCAGGTTGCAATTCCAGTGGAGCTGTTACAGAATCAGCACAAATAGTCCAAAACGACTAACGTTGGTAATGGGGACTGCGTAGACTCACAAAGAAAAGGTAGTCTTGAAATTACTAATTTCTGAAGTGGCAGTAGTTCCATTCAAGGTACTATTGCATGCCCCAACGAAGAGGTCAGTGAAATGTGGAATACCAGCAATCACGGTCTTGCCATCCGGCCCATGGTCCCAGAAGCCGTTGACCGTGGCGAATGTCTGCTGCGGGCCGCTGGCTTCCAGGAATGGGCCTAGACTGCCCTGAGCCAGGCCAATGTACCTGCGGGCGGGTTGTGATGTCAGTATGCTAACGTGCTGCACTATTGCGTGTTGTTCAACGGTGGTATAACCCACCCGTTGGACTGCGGAAGCCAGGCCTGGAACGCTCCTGGGTTAGGGCGGCTCGAAGTGAGGGTGTATGTCGCGTCGTCCCATGCCACATGATCGGCAGTGATGTCGAATGGATCAGCATCGGCAAAAGTGTGACCCAAAATCGAGGCCGCGGCGAGGAACGCCTGCTTGGCCACCATGGCGCTGTAGTGCGTTGTCGCCGGCTGACAGATCGACGCCGAGAGGTAGACAATGAATTAATCAAGGATTGTATCCGGGCATTTGCTCAATCGGACCCAGTACGCTGCTGTCACAAGTGAATGCGGCACACGCCAACTTTGATTCCTGTGTGCAGGTTTGGGTTATGGCTTCAGCTCGAAGTCTTTCTCATGCCCCTGTTGGGGGTGATATTGAAAAAGTGCTGGCTGTCCTTTCCCACCTTTAGTGGAAATGTCGTGCCAAGAAACGAGTCAGAGGGCCTAGGGTCACGGCCCGGACCTCCTGTGGGTCAACGGCGGCGGCGTCCCTGCAGGGATGATACAGGCGGACAACACTCGCGACTTCAGATGGCTTCCGCGACCGCGGGCCACCGAAATTACCTTCGTGCGCAGGCGACTGTTCGCGCAGCTTAGTGGGATTGTCTTGGAGGCGGTATATTGGAGGGGGGGGGGATTCTCATACAGAATGACCCTTTGTAAATCATGGGGAACTCATGAGGCGACACCATCTCAAGAGTATGGTTGGTCACAGATAATTTGAATGACTAGAGATACGACAGCAGCTCAGAAAGCAAAGCCCCCTCTCGTGCTACCAGGATTATTCTTCTTTTGCCATCCAGAAAGAACTAGAAGACATTACTAAATTCAGCACCGTCGAAACAAGGCTCTAGGGGTTTGCTTGATCAAACTGTCTGCCGATGCTTCCGACACAATTTTCTGTGGACATGAGTATTTCAAGCTCCATTGGCAGAGGCCTGCGAAGCCGTAAACTTTGTTGCTTTGAAGACGGTGATATATATGATCTTGACATTCTATGGTGGTACAATTCGAAGACCAGCAAGCCCGGCTGGTGATGGAGAGAAGATGCGGTGTGAGGTCTCCATAATTGGTCAGTTCTCTGACATTTCGAGGCTTCTGTCCACAGCACAAAAGCGCTGATCGATGCGATTCGTGTTGATTCCGGAAATACGATCCTTATCATCGGATCCAGCTTCGTCCTACAAGCGTTTCAGAGCCATATCCTAGATTCACATGCACATAGCTGTCTAGAGAAAAGCGATGGGGTGTCTTCTGATATCATACCAATGAGCTGAGGCTTGGGATGCATGGCCAAGACGTTGTTTCCGAGTACGAGGAGCGATGCGAACCATCTCGCCAATGCTGTTCGGGAGTATGTCTTCAGTTATTGCAAGTTAGATGTTTTCTCAGAGTTTTCTCAAATTTTCTTTCGCCATTCGCTATTTCAGCACGTGGTAACTAAGTGACTGTGTTGCCCAAGTGAAGGAACTTCTGGACTTGGACTGAATCGGGCCCAAGATCGTGGTCAAGGGGGACATCTGTGCCGCTCGTGACGGGAAGAGTTTCCAGGGACAACCTTGGAGGCAGCCGAGCTCAATTGGCCAATCGACTTTTGGTTGGCGCTAATTCCCACCTGGGCAAAGGTCCGCAAGTATTAGTAGGGCCAAGGTTTATGTCTTGGAGAGTGCTGGGTGCTAGCACCGAAGTAAATGGACCCGAGATCGGTGTGGCAGTCAGTGTGGTCCACCGTGGACAGTGATTGTAAGGAGTCGAGCAGTCAGTCTGGCTAATGGCGCAGCATGAAACCCTGACAAGGGTGTGTCAAAGCTTATAAATACATTGATAACTGGAAGTACTTGTTCCATTCTTCATTACAGTTTCAGGGTGCAGGTCGATTCTGTGTAGGCAAACACTTCATGATGATATCTACTGGAAAATTCAAGGCGCTCGTTTTCGATCTTGGCGGCGTCCTGTTGGAATTGGATCGCCACAGCATCGATGCCATCTCTCCAGAACAATTTCTAACCATCGCACACTCTACAGCATGGCATCGACTGGACCGAGGCGAAATCACGCTTAAGGAAGCTTGTCAGGTAACCATCCCTTGCATTCGCAGAACTGCAGCTGCCGGCTAAGAACATTTGGTACAGGAATTCGGTCACATACTTGGTGAACATTCTTCATCTGTCGAAAATGCATTGGAACAGGCTCAGATTTCACTCCAGCAAGTGCCCGCACTAGTCCGGACAATCCGGGATTTGAATGCATCAAGACCTGATATCAAATTCTACATCATGTCCAACATTTCACGGGCAGGTCTCCTTCCACCCACCAAAGAACCATAAACTGAGAAATAGGTAGGAGCATCTCGGGATTGTCAAGGGCATCGCCCTGCCTTGGTCGATATTCGACAGGGTCTTCGCCTCAGGCCTTGAGGGCATGCGGAAGCCAGATCTGTGCTTTTTTGATCACGTTATCAAAGAGATCGGAGTTCACCCGAGCGAGATAATCATGGTCGATGACAAGCCCGAGAATGTGTGTGCAGCAAGATCTCGGTGAATGCATGCAATCCTGGTGGACAAATCATCTCCAGACGTCAGCAAAACCCTGCTCAATCTTCTTCATGACCCGATTCAACGAGGAGAAGGATACCTGCAGGACAAGGCCAGGCAGCATCATTGCGTTATCGAAGGCCATGAGGGTCTCACGCTTAAGGACAACTTCTCCCAGCTTTTGATCTGGGAACTTACAGGCAACGAGGATATTGTAAACCTCAAATGGCCAGACGGTAGAGGCAGAGGCCTAAACTCGTCCAGTAATGATAAATTGAAACAAGGCGCATCCGACGAGCATAGCGACGACCCTACGAACGATAAATCCAATGGCCGTACCAATGGCTACACAGTCGATCACTCATATGGAAACGACTTTGGGAGACCAAAGGTCGAGAACGGACTCTGGAACTATTTCATCGAAACCCCAATCCTCACAACTCGTCATTTTCCTCCAGATGCAGACACAACTGTGGCAGCCTATCTTTCACTACCTGAGCAGTACCTGGATACGACGCCGGACGTCCAACTTGTGCTGGATAAAATGACTGAGAACGTGGACCCAGACGGGATAATGCGGGTGTATTTTGATTCCGAACGACCTCGAACTGTCCCAGAAGTCTGCTGCAATATTCTCAGGTTGTTCCACAAGTCAGGACTTGGATCCGACCCCCGGACCAAGAAGTCGGAGGACTATGTCGTGGACTGTCTGAACAACAATGCATGCCTCTACGGAACTCGGCATTACACAACACCGGAAAGCTTTTTATATTTTGTGGCGCGTCTGTATGCCGAGACGGCCAGCGTTGCACTTCGAAAGAGACTGAGTGCGATCAAGACACAACTCATGGAGCGACTGGATGTGCCCGCAAATCCGTTGGCTCTGGCGCTCCGCCTGTTTGCCTGCCAGGTAGTTGGCTTGGATCCAGAGTTATATAGAAAAGATTTAGGAATACTCGTGTCACTGCAGGAGGAAGATGGCGGGTGGCCAGCTGGACACTTTTGCCGTCTTGGAAGAACCGGGACTCGCATCGGCAGTCGGGGTTTGACAACTTCACTCGCAGTGAAGATACTGCAGAATGAAGCACGAGCGGCCTAGATATAATAGTTTCGTGGCGGAATATGTGTTTCGAATCGGAAGAGAAGGATACGTGTATTTTTCGATTTTCCAGATATGAAGGCAACTGCATCAACACATACCTAGGTACTAGTACCTAGGTATCGTGGTTGCCAAACTGTCGTGAAGGCCCAGATGAGCCCCTCATTAGTCACTCGGTATGGATCCACAGGAAACGCTTGGGTGAAGAGGCCCTGTATGAAAGAAACATGAGCACCGTGCGCCCATGCGGACTTTCCGCTATCGAACAAGATCGCATGCGAAAATGGCAATCAGCATGGCAAGAACAGGTTATACAGAGAGAAATGAGGACGACGCTGCGTGATTGCAGGGACCCCGGAACTGGAGGACAGTTCGAGTGTGACTGGCATGTGCGGGGTTGACCTCCGAACGATGATACTGTCTCAATTTTCGAGCCCTGCGACCAGGTTCAGATCACTGCATTCCTCAGATGCGGTACTTCCTCAGGTGTTTGCAGGTTCTGCGTGCAGATGCACTCGACCGGTTTTGTGAGGTGTCTGGTCTTAGCCAACAAGTTTTGGTCACTAACTATGACCAAGGCACTTTGGCGGAGTGGTCAACGCGATGGCCGTATGTTCCCACGATAATTCACGGTTCCACAAAACCCAATTCTAACAACAAAAACAGTGCTAAGCCATTTCCTTCGGGAGCCAGAGTTCGAATCTCTGAGGTGGTGAGTACTTAATTCCATTCTAATAAACATATCATGGTACTAATAAGCACTACAGTCGTTCATAAAATCCAAAGTTCTTTTTTTCCTTTCTCTTTTTACAAAAAGTGATGATGTGATTAGAAAGTAAATTCACATTTCAACACCTAGGTCGTGGTAAGTGCTTACCTACTCACATGCATCACAGCCTAATATTAGTAGCTTCTTATAGACTTTTAAGTGGATCTACTATTATATAGTCTAGACCTATAGATGCTATTTAGCTTGTGATCTAACTTTGGAATACTTGTTATTAAGGCTCTCTGTGGCATTTCTTACTAGGAGTTTCACAAGTCCTATAGTAAGCCTAGGATAGTCGTTTGTGAGTGTACTCTGCTGATTTTGGAGTTTTGGCGTGTTTCTTTTTTTCGAAGGTGGGGGGGGGCTGATTGCCTACGACTCTCCATGCTTCATCGCGTACGGTCTGGACGTGCTTCTCTATGTCCGCGGGCTGGATGTTGGTGTACTTAGTGATGAGTTTGCGGAATTCCGGTTGGAGCTGGGGCGGCTCGTGGAAGTACCACGGGAGAGAGGTGTCGAAGAGGGCCTCCATTTTAGGGTGTCGAAGGCGCTCTCTTTCTCCATCCAAATGGCACAGAGGAGATTTGTAGTTCTCTTAGATGGGAGGAGTTATCCCGTCACAGGGTGCCAACATAGAGCGAGCTCAATTTAGCTGTCTTTACACATGAAACACTGTATGAAGGCACCACGTACATTTTATATGTCAACTGGTATGGGGGATTGGAAACGCAACCGCTTACACATGAAATGGCCCAGGCACCAGCTGTGACTTGATGGCTGAGAGGATGAGATGTCTTTATATGCGTGAATTACTCACACTGGCAATTACTGGCTGGCGCTGTCATACCAGTTGACATCAAGCCAAAAAGATTATCGAGGCTAGTATTTCAAATGCACTCAACATCACCAGCTATCTCGAGCGCGAACTGTGATCATATTCCTGCCTAGACGCGCAGATCGCGCAGCCACGTGCATCGTAGGATCAAGTTCCAAGGTTGTGATCTCACCCGCATATTCAGATGATGCCCGACTGTCACACCTCGCCGCTCGCTTTTCGTCCAGGAATCCTAACGCCGATATCCCCAAGTACATGGTCACCTGGGCACTCGGCTTTCGCCCTTGCCTTGCTAAAGCGAAACAGGCGACTGATATTGGCGACATTGCGACTGAACATCTCGACCATCCTGCCTTGGACCAGTTGGTGAGAGAACAAAGTCGTCTGGGTGCCGAGCACAGTACGAGTAAATTGGTCTGGTGAAGTAAATCCATGAAAACATAGCTTGTACAAAAAATCAGGCATACGTGTTGCGAATTGTTGAGGACTTTGCAATCCTCGAGATGTGAAGGAGCACTTGAGATTACTAGGCGGCGGCGGCGCGCCATGTGCATCTTGGCAGCCTGTGCTTATCGATAAAGCTTTGTGCTGCCTAACGTCATTTTATCGCCGCCAGTTCACTTTCCCACCCTTCTTTCGACCTCTCCTTCGGCTCTACAACCCATCACGGTTGGCCACAATCCAACAAGGTCGACCACCAGAAACCGCCACCATGTCAGACCGCGACTCCCCCGCGCCCGCCGCAGAGGCCAGACCGCCCTCCTCATCCCGGCGCTCAAGGTCGCGATCCCCGCCCCGCAAGAGCATCAAGTCCAGCGGCGGCTTCAAATGGAAGCAAAAGCCCTCCACCTCTGGCGCCGACGATTCCCGCCGCGACGACAGGCGCTCCAGGTACGACGATGACCCGCGCGGCTCCTCGTCGAGGCCCAGCTACCGTGACGACTACCGCCGCGACAACAGAGACCGCGATGATCGCCGGCCACCGCGCGACAGCAGGGATGCGGACAGGGACAGGAACCGCGACCGAGACCGCGACACGCGGCGTCGCAGCCGGTCGCCTCGCCGTGATCGCGACCGGGACGATCGGCCACGGGACAGAGACAGAGGCGATCGGCCACCGCGGCGCGAGAAAAAGGACAAGGCAGCCGCGCCCGCCGCGCCACCCCCGGCGGCAACAGACGGCGAAGAGATGATCATCGTGCACGTCAACGACCGGCTGGGGACCAAGGCTGCGATCCCGTGTTTCGGGTCCGACCTGGTCGGGCAGTTCAAGATCATGGTTGCGGGCCGCATCGGGCGTGAGCCGCACGAGATATTGCTCAAGCGGCAGGGAGAGAGGCCATTCAAGGACCACATTTGCCTTGCTGACTATGGCGTTAGCAATGGTGTGCAGCTGGATCTTGAGGTCGACACGGGTGATTGATTGGGCAATGAAAGCTGTGGCAGGGCGTTGAAGATGGGACAGAGGCATGGCTGGATGGTGGGGGTTTGTGGGGGCCGGCTCCTTCGGTGTGTCAAATGCGCATCGTGTGTTGAAGCGCCTGGGAAAAGGTGCGGCCAGCATGGGGACATTCATATCGCGGGTGTACCGGTGCAGTTGGACCACCTTTTGGCACCAGGTCTGCCCTCACTCACCAAGTCTCCCGGGCCAAACTATCCAGCATCTGCAGTCTACACATTCTATATACGGCCTATGCTTCCTGCTCAGGCACGACTCGAGATGGTGCTGAGGGAGCCGTATTTGCCTCCTGCGCCTCGTCCATATCTTTGACGGGCGAATTAACTCAAGTGGCCCTCGTGCAACCCTACGGAGAAACGCAGAACCGAGGGCAATATCATTCTGGGCGCTTTCCGACTTTCCTGTGCCTTCTTTGAGGTCTAGGTCTAGACTGCCGCACAGGAGAAGCAAACTCGTGCATCTAGAGAATGTGACCGTCATTGAGTTCATCAAATTGACAAATGATGTAAACCTCCTGTCCTAAGAACCAGTAGAAAATGAACGCCTTTTCCATGTCCATCACAATAACACACATCCCAAAGCAATGACCACCCATCCCGCAACTCATACAAAACCCCCAAAAGGCGTCCCCAACACCCTCCCAGCATCATCCCACCGGACGCCCTCCTTGCGCAACAACATCCTCTTCTCATCAAGCGTGATGCCTTCCCCATCCTTTGGCCACTGCCCCTTGAAGCCACCGAGTCCACCGCCCGTCGCAACGCACCGGTGGCACGGGACCTCAGGCGCGAACGGGTTGCGCCGCATCGCGTTGCCGACCGCGCGCGGAGACGAGCCCAGGTGTGCCGCCATGAGGGCGTACGTCGTAACGTGGCCGGGCGGGACTTGACAGAGCAGCGTGAGGACGCGTTTCTGGTAGGGCGTCAGGGTGGGGCTTGCTGCTATGCGGTCTAGTTGAGGCTGCATGTCTGTTGTTGTTGCGGTCGGTTTGGTGGGGTTGGTGCTTGGGGTGGCAGCTCGTTTGGCTGTGGTGTTGGCCCGGTATGTCTTTTGGACCTTTGTCGTCTTTTTGGGGACTGCAGGTGGACTGGCGTCTGCGACCTGGCGATCCACGGCGACGGCCATGCTTGTGGATGCTTTGGCTGGCTGCTGTTGGATTTTTGTGGTCGGGGTTGATTGAGTGAGTGCTTGTTACAGTAGTTTATGGACAAATGCCGAGTTGGAGAGAAGACGGATCGAGAATGCCCCAGCGATATATTCAAATGGAAGTAATTGAGTCAGTGCTCTGTTGCAGCTTGATTCACATCGGCGTGTCGTCGGAAGGGCGCGCTCAGGGATGCAGGTTATGACGCGACCGCTTAACTCCAACTGAGACGCGAACGCCAAGTCAGCTGACCAGGGACCCACTCCGCTCGCCATACCGAGTCACCTCTTATGAACCTTGAAACAGCGCTTTCTGGCAGATTCCAAAGCGTGGAAATTGGATATTGGTATGCACAAGATTAGTGGTTAATATACGTGATAGCCTGGAAATACGACGGATAATGCGCTGCGGTGTGCCAATTGCCACATACGCCCTTCCAACTGCTGACCATTACGGCCCCAAATGCTTTATACGGGTGAAAGCCTTCTCATGTTTCTGTCAAGTCCTGGTCAAGGTCGAGCTGTCCAACTCAGATATGCCATGCGCCGTATCACTCCCCTGTAGCTCAGTCCCACGGCTTCCATGCCTACCCCACTCTTCCAGCAGCTGTGGTCTCTCTTGGGGTGACATCTCAGTCATCATTTGCCCACCATCTACATTGCTGTTGTCTAATCCTGGAGGCTCTGTGCCTCCAGTATGAGACACTGCTACTTTCGTAGCCGACTTCTCTGACGCACCCCGAGTGTCATCGAACCTGTCCATGAAACGCGAGATTCGAATCAAGTGTCGTATAATAAGCCATCCACACACCGCCAGCATAAGGAATCCCACAACAACTCCGGCGGTGATGCCTCCTATCTGACCCCCTTGTCAGGCCCCCACCACCGCTGGAAGCATCAATGACAAGCCTTGTGCTGGTTGTCGTAAAGATCTGAGAGACTGTTTCCGCCCCCGACACCTCGGTTGATATGAACGAGGTCATTGTCGGATCAATCTGACTAGTTACGGATGTCGAAGTTATAGTGCTGACAACTGCGCCGGTCTGTCCGCTAGAGCTCGCAGAAATAATGGTGGTCGAAGCCGGCGTGTAGAATGTACAGTCTCCTGGCCCGCAGATGCCACCACCAAGGCAGCATCCAGCTGAGTTGACAATGAGTTCCTTTTCTAGATTCCAGAGTTTGGGAAACTGACCTCCATAGCTTGAAGGGCACGCGAACCACCCTTGATCGCAAAGAACTGTCGTTGTTGTTGAGGTAGTAACTACGGAAGAAGTGCAAGCCTGATTGGCCCCACAAAGTAGCACTGGAGCCCCTGAGGACAGCAACCTCCTCCCAAGTCTAGTGGGCAAGCAAAGTAAGAGGTGAGACCTCCACATAATGATACTCCGGTGGTATCTTGACGACGAAAGTAACCATATTCCTCAGTCTGCTGTGAGGCAAGGTAAGTTATGGGTCCAGTAGTAAGGGCAGCAACATGGAACGTTGCTAATGTTGCGACCCAATGTAATAGAATTAGTGGCAAACACATTATATTCCTATTCTCATGGAAGACTGGCGAGAGACTCTTGGCCATTTGGTTCTCCAAACAGAAAGCTTGAATAATGGGCTGCCCAGCTTCTGAGAAAACTTTGACTCCAGTCATATATACCCCGCTTTGGCACGGTTGTGTGTGACTCCAACTGCAGTCAGCATTTGCTGATATGGGCATATCGAGAGAACGTGGAAGGTGATCGGCAATGGGCATGATGACCATTACTAGGTTTGGCTCACATCAAGGCGTGGCTTGACACCTGTGTGCAGCACACAGCGAGACAGCAGCGTCCCGTCCCTTCGGATCAGTCACGCATAAACCTAATTGACGTCTTCCCGAGACGACCGCCGCCGCGGCTGCTACTAATTCCGAGTGCACAAATGGGGAGAAGACTGGGTGGTAACTTCGCCTAAGCGGCCTTTGAAATCTTCGTCTGTCTAATTATGGCACTGCTAGCCTAAGAAACGATACCTATCTGTCCGCCTTTAAAGACTCGCCTCTCTTGAACGGCCAAACTCAAGATGAGAAAGAATTATGGAAGCCAGTCTGTATCTAAAGTCCCAGCATCATGGCGAGAATTCCACAAACCGCGGCCAGGACGATGTTCTGGTCTGCCCCTGCCGCCGCAGAACTCGCTGTTGTCGAAGTGCTGGATGCCGAGCTGGAAGCAGCCGTAGACGCAGAACCACCTGTCTCAGAGGCGCCCAAAGATGCAGATGCGGCCGTCTGAGCTGTGCCAGTCGTAGCAGTGCTCACAGCCAATATCTTCTCCAGGCCGCCGGTGATGGTCACCGGAGTCAAACTGGTCGAAGCCCACACCATGGCTTCAGTCTGTCTAGAGCCGGGCCCGGCCGACGGTCCTTGCATTGTTCCTTCGCAATCGGCATTAGTATGATCACTAATTTTGCACTCATAGTCAATTGTGCTTTCGAAATGTTAGCCCGGATTCGTGCTGGCGTGCAATCTGCACACATGCACAACACTTACTACGCGTCAGGCTTGATGAAGTGGTGAGCAAAAGTCGATGGTCCGTTGACGAATGTCATTTGCAGGTCGTCTGTGCAGTCCTTTCTTCAGGGTCAGGTCCGCAACGTCAAACATTGTCGGAGTCATTCTTACCTGGGTGCAATCCGAGTCACCTACACTCGTGATAGAGTACGTGGTCGCGTCAGGTGCAGCAGAAATCACAGATCCGTGGAGAGTAATGTTGCCGAGCTCCAGGGTGTTGAGGAACAAGTTCATGACCGTTGTGGTCTGGGCTGCGGTCCCCGCCGCCAGGGCCGAGGTCAGGAACAACGACTTTGTCATTATGATTCTCGGGTTCTCTGTCGGATTCAATGTAGAGTGAACTTCAATGAATGTGTGAACTCAGATTTCGTGGAAGCCAGGAGACTGGGTGTTAAACGACCTCGGGAGTTGCGGTCGGCTGCTGGGAGGGTGAGGAAAGGAAACGAGCAATGGCACGATACACGCGTTGGTTCTAGAGTCGAGCATTTCTTCTCCCTGCCTGCTCATGCTGATTTCCCGTTCTTGGCATTGATTATCCGCTCGCGCTACCACGATGGAGACGATTTCTGTCAGCAGTACTAATACATAATGGCTTAGCTTCATGCGTTTTAAAATTAAGCATCCCGATAGTGAGCCGCGTCAAAATATTTAAGGCCGCCACCGCGGTCAATAGACCTCTGCCTAGAAACGTACGCCTCGAAGTGTTCGCGGTCCTTCCAAGGTTTCTCGAGCTCAGGGCCCTGCCATCAATCGTGTTCCGCCCTGTACAATGCAGAACATCAGCGGCCGCCTGCATCTCATATTATCATGCTTGCCCTCAAATCCTGGAAATGAACTTTTAAGAGCGAAGACATCGTCTTCGGGGCCCCATCGCCCGTGCCTACAAAAGACCGGTCAAATCCAGCCACAATTATCCCCGACATTGACAGTCCGGGGCCGAGATGTGCTAGAAATCTCTCTCTCGCTGCACGGCTCAATTCATTCTTTCTAGTTGAGATTTTGGGTGAAAGTGTTTAGGTCACCCCAGTTGTGAACTGCGCCTAGACTGGGATGGCATGAGATGAGAATGTGACCATCTTCAAGTGAGCAGGGATGGCTGTAGTCTATCCGAACAGTCCTGCATGTGACCAATCTGGTCTCCAAAAAGTCCACCTAGGAGGGCGGCCTACTGACTGCTTGATCTTCGGCAAGAGGAAACACCGGACATAAAACTCAGGAGGTTCAGGGTTACAATTCAATTGAAGCCTACCTCAAACGCAGCGTCTTTCTGAGACCTCGACCTGGACCAGACCAATATACTCATCGAACAGTGTTTTTTGGTCTCATTTTGTGCCTCTGGCAGCTTCTTCGATGGGACGCATCTAGGCCATAATCATGAAGAAGCCCTTTTCGCGATTTCTCAGATGAGGAAACCCTAACAGTTGAGGGAATCCAGATCGATCTCCTCCTTGCGTCGCCTCACCAACAGCTTCCCACTAGGCTCGGGAATCAAAGACATGCCAATAGCAAGGATGATCGGATCATGTCCTTCGGGAAGCTTCCAGTCGTACTTCAGTAGGAGATGGCAAAGCGCGACTTTGATCTTGTTGGCAGCGAAGAACCTCCCGGGGCAGGCATGCTGTCCATGCCCAAACCCAAGGTGGTGCTCACTTGTGCTGACCAGGTGTGCTGTCTTGTCCTTTCCAGGGTTCTCTCTCATGCGCAGGAATCGGTAACCGTCGAACTTTTCAGGCTCGTCGTAGTACTCTGAGTCTTGCATGTGGCTACTTGAGACAAGTACTCTTGTGCCCTTCGGCACAACGTAGCCGTTGGACAGCTTGATGTCCTTGAGTGCCATTCGCCTCCAGGTAGCTGGGTGAAGAAATGTTAACAATCAGGACTCCACTCAATTCGTTAGCGCTGCAGGCTCTGAAGCTGAAGCTTACCCAAGAGCACAGGCTTGATGCGCTGTGCCTCCTTTATGACACTGTCCATCAACTTGAGGTCATACATCGCCTGCTTGGTGAGACCATGGGATCCGAGGACTCGGATGACCTCCTCGCGGAGCGGCACAAACAACTCCGGGTGTCGAGCGATCGAAAACATGGTCATCTGTAGCAGATCGCTCGTGGTGTGAATGGCCACAATCGAGAGCGAAATCTGCGCGACAGCAGGGTCGTAGCCGGTGGTATATTCCTGCTCAAACCATTCGAGAGAATCATTGTAGACCGGTGGACTCTCGCCGCGTGCCAGTGCCTCGGCCTTTTTCGCCTTACGCTGTTCAATCAACGGTTTGATGGCTCGACGGGCGGCACTCAGCTTTTCGCGGACCTCTTTGGCCTCCGGCAGGAACCAGTGGACCAGAGGACGAAGGAAGCGCGGCCAAGCTCTCAATTTGTCGCCGTTACCGAACGATGCGGTGGTGTAACCAGACGATGCCTTGATCCATTCCTTGTTGCTGCACATCTCTTCACCCATGAACACCCGCGAGGAGAGGCGGGAGATGAGTCCCAAGATATCGCGCGATGGAATTACTTCGTGCCATTCTGTTTCGAAATTAAGCTAGAACGTCAGTACGCAAATTGGATGCCACCGGAAGTCGCACAGTTCCACGTACCTGTCGAGTCAGTCAAGTCCTGCTGAAGTGCTACAGTTGCTTCGTGAGAAAGGGGCATTGTGACCTTGGCTAATATTCTTCGCAATCAGTATCCATGATATTGAGGAATATTTCCAGTCATTGTTGGGTTAGTGACTTACTGAGAGCTTTGGTCAGGTGCTTCATTACGACCGTTGTTATCTTCTCATCAGACTTGAAGGGCTCCCAACCAGGCACGTAACCATGAGAGTCCTATGAAGTTGTCAGCAGTCTGCCGAGGAGGTACACCCCAGATGTCCAGAAGCACCTCGTGAACCTGTCAAAGACTACGTACGTCCTGTGCAATCGTCATAAAGTCCAGGTCAGGATGGCTCTTGAGTTCATTCACGAACTCCGGAGGCAGGACCAGTGCCTCATCCCAATCAGTGTAAACCTTTTAAGGCTTGTGGGGATACATGGACCTGCCCTTGATCATGACCTCTCTGCTTTCCGTCATGAAGCGGTTTGCGGAACTCAGATGGGAGAGCTCTGTTGACTTCTTGGGATTGATAACAGGCACCGAAAGCTTGCTTTGCTTGTTCATGCCATATAGAAATATGACGAACAGCAACAGGGGCGCGATGTATGACACATTGTTCTCAAAATGGGCTGCCATGGACAAAGGCCCAATTTCTTCCGCCACATAGAGCCGGGAAGGCATGGTGGTCAAATAGTTCAATATGGATCACGAAAAAAGAATGATAACTTTGCAAAATGAGTAGATGAGAGTTGTGGTGGTCAAGCAGAAAGACCTGGCCAAGTATCAGAGGCGCAGGAACACATACACATATATATATACTCCGTCGACGTTGCATGGATTTGCAAAATGCACAGATATTCAAGCGAGCCTGGCAAACATGCGTGTTGACTCGATGGACATGAACAGCCCTTGCGGTGAGTCGAGTACGTACCAACGCATCAACCATCCAACGATTGACCATTGCATGGCGTTGAGGCTTGTGAGTGGATCACCATGCACCGGGACCGTCTCGGCGCCGTGTCGCAATCGTACCGGTGTTGCGGAGTCTCCAGCATCGGAATCAAAATGCACCCCGCGACCCGTGTCGGTACATACCCGGCGCTACAATCTTGGGGTCCAGCCATGTAGTCTATCATTCTCTTACAGGGTATTCCGCAGGAGTCATGGGCGTCAATATCCACCGACCCGCATCGACCCGTCATTCGCTTTCGGTTCTGAGCGATGTGTGCCAAGCATGCAACAGACGAAATCCACAGCGGCACTGGAGATGATGACCTTAATCTTGATTTCGAAAGTAGCGTGTCTCATTGGAGCCTGGGAGTTCCATGACGAGAAATGCGTGCCTAAAGTGAGACTTGGTTGCACTCGTCATTGCCAAAAGGACAGATTGGCTTCCCGAGGCAGCAGTGGTCTTCCGGTGGTCCCTGTGCACAAGAAGCCATATATCTCCCTAGACAGGTAGGATGAGGCGTTTTGCAAATAGCTCTTAGCAAAATGGGCCGTGCTATTGAGAAAAAGGGATCAAATAGTCCTAAACTGAAATCGACATGGCAGTGATTGAATAGCACTTGAGACTGGGAAGTCCGGTAATGCATGTTCACACGTTTTGGACCCGTGGACACGATCTCGGGCTTTGAGATCATTCCGGGCTTTGAAATAACGGAGACTCTTATTATTGGCTTCAGCTTCAAGTGTCGGTAAGTTTGCCGAAGTGCTTTCTTGTAAAAGCACGAGTATTGAGCTTCCGGCCACACTGAAGAAAATCACCGGCGTGGGTGACCATTTTGGGCTTTTTAGAGCATATGATGTGGTAGCCCTCCCCTCTGTTTCTTTTTTTCGTCCAAGGTACTTATGTCGCTACTTGGTCAAACTCTTTCTGTGTTTGACACTTTCGGCCTAAGACCAGTGGCATAGGGTCCCACGGGGTTTCTCTGGAATGACAACCCAAGACAACTTGAATCTCTTCCACCACCATGAAATTGATTTCGTTGCTGTGGTCCCATGATTTAGTGATGTGAATTTGCCCAAGTTGCTTGGAAACGTCGTCAGCCCGCCCATACAAGCGATTTTGGATATCACTAGTATCTGCTTGTCTTTTATCTTCCTTTTTTCTTTTTTCTTTTTTTTTGGGTTTGGGGGGGGGGGTCAAAATGAAGTCCCTGTTCGCTCGGGATCGCCGCTTCGCGTGTTCAAGCCGCAGACGAGAATTGATTTCAAATGTCCTCAGCCTTCCATTCCAGAAAAAAGTCGGCAAAGGGGGGGGTGGCGGGGCAAGGCTTTGCACATGGACCGTATCTGATGATGAAGGAATACATTGGGTGTCATTGCTCTAAATGATCATTTCAACAGGACCTCCATGGGACCTAGAGTGATCTTTAAGATACTTGCAGCTGAAGAAGATTCTAGGCACACTTTCTTAGACCTTTTTGGGCCCCGGGGTCTCTGTACCAGGAGCCCCGAAGGGCCTGGGCCACGGTCTTGACCAATCCACTGACTTGGGATCGGCAGCAGCTTGCTTCCTTGATCTCTCCTTTCAATAAATTGGCCCACAGCAGTCAATCAATGACCCAGGAAAGCTCTCTAACTTGCCGCTTTTACGTGAAGATATTTGAATTTGGACATGCCCATTAACCAAATCCTCCGCGTTTGAGAACAAAGCCAATGCCTCTAAGGAGTTCTTGGGTCGTGCCCAGTGAGCTAGCAGGAATCGGAATGAAGACTCACCGAACGGAACCCCTGACGCTTGACACAGCCTAGCAAAACTTGCACGCTGTCGAACTGCCAAGTCCCTTGGGGGATCCAAGATGCACCGTAGTCGAGTGCGTTGGCGCCACGCAGACTTTGAATCCTGATATGGATGCATACACGACCTGGGAGAAGTACCTAATCATTGCCCGACGTTGTGATACGAATAATACGTGATTCCGTAGGATCTCATTGCTGGTTGGACAGACGCGTAAGCATTTGTGTCTTGGCCATCAGTGCTTCCGAATAAGTGCAAGTGTGTTGCTCAAATTGATGATCCTTGCACGGCCCGAACAATTGGAACATGCTGAACTGACATTCGTGGAGGCCATCTGCGTCACCTTTCCATGGCGCAGTTCACGCGTTCGTTCCTACTTGCAAACATCTAACAATCAGCAGTGTCGTCAATTTCACATATTAACATGGCAGTCGTTTTAAAGTTCCATGTGTTCTTTACTCTTTTCTCCCACCAATTCGTCCTTGTTGAGTCCTACTTACTGTCATCGTCAACGTCCCATCAATTCCATATTCGAATTGCGAACAAGACCATCGAAATTCATCAAGTCAGACGCGCTGCAGTTCAGTCCGTCCCAACGCAATTTACCCCAGCTCTGCTCCTCTTGTGTCCCTTGCAGTAGAGGACCACCTCGCCAAGCAGGTAGTGCAGCATGTCTTCCAGTGGACAGGTCGGTCAGTATCCCTTATCACCACCTCATCTGTAACCAGACTGATATTCGGGATGTATTCGCTCCCATATTTGAGCAGTCTACGGTAGTCTGTTCATCTATGCCCCCAACAGGATTGCCCCCATCATCTTTGCAATCTTGTACGGTGTCTCGGCCGTGGGCCACTTCTACCAATGTTTGTGAGTTGAGTCTTGATCATTGGGCTTGCTACAGATTATGTTGGGTAATATTACTGTTGACTGAAACTCTCTACCAGTCGATATAAATGCTTCAAGATGATCGGGCTGCATCCCATTTGTGCTGCCCTGTTCTCACTTGGCTATGCCCTGCGCGAGGTCGGCGCGTACAACTACTCGTGGCAGACCGATGTTGAGGGCGAGATCAACAATACGAATCTAATCATCTACATCCTGAGCCAGGTCTTTGTCTACATCGCTCCGTAAGTCCGAGTCCATGATCAGTTAGTGTCTTAGTCTCAATCACCGTATTGACTATACCACCCAAAGTCCCCTACTTGAGCTAGCGAACTACCACGTTCTTGGCCGCGTGCTCCTCTACACACCTTATATGGCTCCTATCTCCCCGGGCCGAGTGTTGTCAACCTTTGGTCTTCTCATGGCCATCATCGAGACCGTCAATGCCCTGGGCGTCTCCTTTGCCTCGAATCCCACCGGTGGGAACCAGGGAGCCGGAAGCGCAATGATCATCGCTGCACTGGGCATGCAGCTAGCGGTTATACTGGTCTTCATCCTGCTCGCCGGCATTTTTCACCGCCGCATCGCCCGCGCAAAGTTGGAGACCAAACCTGTTCGCATCGTCCTCACGACCCTCTACTGCAGCATGGCCCTGATCCTCGTCCGAAGCATCTACCGCCTCGTCGAGCATCTGGGTAACACGGAGATCGACCTCAGCGACATCGAGGCCCTCGAATCCCTGAGCCCAATCATGCGGTATGAGTGGTACTTCTACGTCTTCGAGGCCACCATGATGTTCCTCAACTCGGTGCTGTGGAATGTGTTCAATCCGGGCCGTTTCTTGCCGCGCGACCCACACACCTACCTCGCTCGTGACGGTGTCACCGAGCTCGTCGATAACAAGAAGGATGACCGCTCCATTATGGCCAAGATAGTCGCTGTCGTCTCCTTCGGCTGCCTTTTCAGACATTGTGAGAACCGCCATTTTGAGCAGCTGCGTGATCATGAGTTGTCCAAGCGTGGGGCGTATGGTGGCGTCAGGTCAAGTCACCGCTAAACTCCGAATTCATCTTCGCCAACTGCTATTCAGATTGTCGAAAGAGAGGCAGAAGAGCACCCGGTAGACCTATTAGAACTCTAAGGTATACCCTCAAACGACAAGTTGCCTCGATAGGGCAGCAGCTTTAACAGATAGCAGGAAATGTGACCGTATGAGTGGAGGCCAGCAATAAATAATCGAACAGGTGTCCTCGTGTATTTATATTCCAAGGTTATCATGATATCCCACCAACCACAGTACATCAATAGTATCTCCATTCAAATTCCGTATATAGAATTTGTAGCACTTCGTGCTTTAACAAAAGACTGCTCATAATTGTCTGGGTGAATCCGAAATTTGACAGCTAGGGAAGCTCCGACCAGTTGACTTGGGTCAAACCTTTGGCTAAATACCTAGATATTGACAGGAAAGACAATCAGACACTGATCATTTCCCAAGTATAAGGCCTCCATGGCTGCAAAGACTTCTAAATTGTACCTTTTCGATAGCCAGGCTTCGACCTGCAGTATTCACTACATACCGAGAATCCTCAGGACGAAAATCTTTTTTGTTTGGGGGGG
>JUJX01000222.1:0-59906 GCA_000800745.1 Diaporthe longicolla | reverse complement strand
GGGGCGGGAGACACGGGTATATGTTGTCCGAGTACCTACCTAGGCAGACGTTAAGGGCCCCAAAACATTTAAGATAATGTACCCTGATTAACTACGCATCGATTGCTAAATACTTCTCGACATCAAAAACGCTCGTCGCGGCTTCAGTCTTGATATTTTTGCTGTCCCTTTCCTCGTCACCTACGAGGGTTCGGCGCCGACCCAAGCACGTCGATCTGGTCCTAGGCCTTATTCTTGTCGTGACTGCCGCCGACCAGGTCGACGACGGTCGCTTTTCGTCCGGGCGAGTACGGTACTGATTATTTCCAGACTGGCACTTCTGGCTGGTTCTCTGAATCTAATCCCACCCGTGCCTGCATGGCAGAGACGGGGTCAAGTATGAAATTCCGCAACTTCAAGTGGTGTAAGATAGCCCCATACTTGGTATATTGGTCCGGGGGCAATGGGTCCAGTGTAAAAATGAGCTGACGGGACGCAATCCGCGCCGTATCCTCCCACTCCTTCATCACAGCAGTCCCGATCGTCGATTTCGTGGAAGACCACGAGCTTCTCCACGTGAGCTCACAGGTATGGGACAGTCGCCCTGTACATGCTGCCTCGTACCTCAAGATACCCGCGCGTCCTTTCTCGCAGCTCCAAAGCTCCATGATCTGTAGTTTCGGAAACTTCCTGACTGCTACAGCAGCTTCCAGCAGAATCTTCTCTAACCTTCCAGTCGTTAGGTTTGAGATACTTCTTGGAAGTGACGGCGAGTGACAGTGGGTTTGGAAAAGCATCAGCTGGAAACTTGAAGCATTCGATTGCATCGCTCATAAATGAGACAGAAAGGTGCTTGAGATTAGTAGCGCAGCTCGCAAGCCCATCGAGGAGTCGAATTTGCGAACACCAGACGCCCCACCCGTCATAGAGCCAATCTAGACTTCCCGGAAAGTGATACCTTGTACTGCGATCTTCGAACAATGAGAGGACTTCTAACAAGGACGGCAAAGATCCTTCAAGCACGTCGGCGTAAGGGGAACCATGACTCGAATCGGTAGGTCCGAAAGCCATGTCATACATCTGCTCATGTTTCGGATGCGGCAGACGCCATCATTCATATCTGATATTTCGGCTACAAAGAGATGGATAGTAAGTATAGAGTGATATTTCGATACATTCTGATGAATCGATTGCAGACAGTAATCGCAGCAGCGGAAAGATGTCATACTTACAGACCAGTCATGGCGCCATGAAGCAATTCGGCAAAGGCGTCTGTGTCTAGTTCGCGGTAGAACTGTCGACGAACATGGAATGTAGAGATCATCTTGACCTCAGGGAATTTGTGCTTGTTATATGGGACATGAAAGAAGCCGAATTCGAGTGGTTTTATGACCCTTTCCGCAGCACGTTAGGGGCGGTAGTATGGAATTCCTAATGATGCCGGGCTGCCAGTGAATTGGCCGGCGGAGTAGCCGTAGGCAGGATCATTAAGTGGATTCTATCCGCTGGTAATGTCTTGCTCGTACCGCATGATATAGTCCCTCTGTGCGCTAAAGGGGCACAGATTCGGATAATTGGGTTGTAAGCCGGCATCCCCCCGAAAACAATGGCGCGCATCGCTCGGAGATTGGCGCTGAGCTCCAGAGTCAAGTCCTGCATGTGGTTAGGATCCCGCCTTTCCCAACCCGAAAGGACATCCAATAATGTATAAACAGCCCTTGTGAAGATCTGGTTGTTCCTAGGCCTGTTAGCAATTGTTAGTAGCAAGAAATAGACCGTCAATAGACCCACTTGATGGATTCTTGGTCGCCTTCCTGTTGCTTGCATTTCTTACAATCGTAAGTTACAAGGTTGTTGACGTGCAGCCAAATATGCCGTATCGGTGGCATGCGAGACGGGGATGAGGATTCATCCGCACAGGTTTCTTGTTCTTGCTGTCTCTTCCTCACGTATTTTTTGATATACGATCGACGTCTTACGATCTTTCCGAACTCTTTCAAAGCAGGAGGATACAAGACGAGTTTGTCGAAGTTGAGCTTCTCGAAGAACTCCTGCCACTGCAGACTGACTGCAGCATAATTTGCGCGGCATTTTCTATCTTCTAACAAATAACGGTTATAATCTCTAGCCAATTCCTTTAGTACCAGAACCTAAACAATAAGAGGTAGCTTTCCCCACTAGAACTAAGTATCCTTACTAGGGAATTTCACCCTTTTCTAATTTCTAATCTATACTATAATAACTATATACTAGTTTAGGCTTAACTAATAGTTATCTTAACTTTATATAATATAGTACACTACCTAGCGGGATAGATTACCTAGTAGAATACTTTTTACTAGTTTATTAACTTCTATTAACCCTAGTACCTACCTAGTATAGTTAATTTAATAAAAGTTAATACTAATTAGTACTAACTACTTTAAATTACTTATTTCTAATTAATTTAATTAATTTAAAGTAGTAGTAAAGTTATAGTATAGGTTTAAAAACTTAAGGTTTTAGTAAATAAGTTTATATTTAGTAAAGATTATATCTCTATTTTTTATATTAGTTTTATATTACTCTATCTATTTAACTATTTAATATACTAGAAATTAATATCTATTATACTAATTTATTTAAAAGAAGATAGAATTATTCTAGCTTTTTAAATAATTTAAAAATCTAAAGTAAATTATAAAAAACCTATAAGTATATATAAAGCTATATAAATCTTTTCTATCCTCTATAATATATTATTAGCTAGAATAAATAATTAACCTTGTTATAAGAAAATATATATTAATAACTATAAACTTAAACTAATTAAAGAATAAGTACTTATTTAATATATTATTAACTAAGATATATAAGGTTTTCTAATATATTTCTTTAATATAAAAGATATAGTTAACCTTATACTATTATTATATAATAATAAATCTATTAATAAGTATTAAACTTAATACTTTATAAATATATAATATAACTTAAAAATCTAGTTTAATTATCTTTATAATTATTAAAAAGTACTCTATAAAGATTTAAAAATTATTAAAAACTAGTTTAAGCTTCTTTATAATATAATAGCTAAGTATAGAATTATAAATAATAACCTATATAACTTTAATAAAACTAGCTTTATAATAAATATATTAGCTATATTAATAGTTATTATATATATTAATAAATATAGAAAGGCTAAATTAGTATAGCTTAGAAACTAGGAATAGATAATAGCTATTAAATATATTAATATAAAAGGCTAGTATATCTTACTATTTATAATTATTTAAAAAGCTTATTATTTTATAAGCTAAGCTATAGAGTTAAGTTTTTTAAAAGATTAGGTTATTAAATTTACTTTAAATAAATAAATAGATAATTAAACTAGTTTAAAATAAATTTAATACTTTAAAAAGTATATAAAATAATAGATAAAGGGTAGATATTAGATACTTATTTTAAATAGATATAAAAACTATATATTAGTAGATTTTAAGAATTATTATAAAATAAATAATATTATTACTATTAGTATACTATTATATTTATTTTATTTACTTTAGTTATTAGATATTATATTATATTTACTTTTAAAGTATATATATAGTAATTAAATTAACTTCTTTATCTATATATTTATTAATTATATTATTAAATTTAAATTTTTTCTTACTTTTAAGGTAGCTTATAATAAGACTTTTATAAAGGTAAATATTAAGTCTATATTTAAAGAAACTAGAATTACTTTTTAAAATCTAAATTCTATTATTTTTAAACTTAATATTTACTTATAAATACTAAACTAATCTCTTTCTAGCTCTCTTTAGAAATAAAAGTTATAAATATTATCTAATATTTAATAAACTATCTAGTAATTAAGTTTTATTAAAAGTAGAATCTTAGTATATTAGAGAAGCTCCTTTATACTAATTATTTTAATTATTAACTAACTATTAAAAAATTTATAGATAATAGTATATAAAATTATAATTTTAAAGAATTAGATTTATATACTTAAGGATACTAATATAGTACTTACTAAGTATAGAAGGGCTAAAAAGAGTTAATTATAGTTTAAAGAGGTATTTATTATTAAGGATTCTTAGGTAATAATTAAGGAAAAATAAAAGGGGAAGTAGTTAGTTAGTAAAATAAGTAGTAAAATAAAGGAGGTAGTCTATAATAGACTAAGTAAATAATACTATAGGAACTATAGTAAGACTAGGTATAATATAAGAATATATAAGAAAAAGGAAGAAAGGTTTAATAAATTAAATTCTAACTATATTATAGTAAATCTAACTTAGTTAGTACTAATTAGTATAAATATATCTATTTTAATAGTTTATAATAGACTATATTTTTAATAGTATAGTTAATACTATTTAGTATAAAGTATATATTTTCTATTAAAAGTAACTTAGTTTAAACTTATACTATACTTATATTAACTACTTTAAATTAACTAAATTAATTAAAAATAAGTAATTTAAAGTAGTTAGTACTAATTAATACTAACTTTTATTAAATTAACTATATTAAGTAGGTATTAAAGTTAATAAAAGTTAGTAAACTAGTAAAAAATATCCTACTAGGTAATTTATCCTATTAGGTATTATATTATATTAGTAAAGTAAATAATTACTTTTAAATTATCTTATATAAAAGAATTATAATAAATATATATTTAAATAACCCTTCTAAGTATAAAGTTAAAAAACTTATAATTAATTTTTAATTAATTTTAATTAATTATTTTAAATTTATAATAAAGTTTTATTTATTTAAATATATATATATATTTAAATAAAATTAGCTTTTATTATTATTTAATTTAATTAACTTATATTTAAAATTTTAAATAATATAATAATAATACTTTTATATAATATTAAATAATATTAAATTAAAATATTTATATTTATAATAACTTTAGCTTTAATAGATTAATTTATATTAAAATTAATAGTTTTATTATAACTTTAATAGAAATAGGAATAATAGTTAGTTCTATTTAAAATAAAACTTTATTAAAAGCTAGTATACTAATTAACTAAGTAGTATAAAGAACTTAGTTATAGTTATATAAGTAGCTTACCTAAGTTAAATTACTAAAGATTACTAGGCTTTAGTAGTAAGCTTAGTAAGCTAATATTATAGATTATTTTAGATTATTAGAGAAGTATAATAAGTTAAGTAAACTAGTAGTAAGTTAAGCTAAAGAACTAGATTATATAGATATACTTATTACTAGTAGATAGTATTAGAATAAGATAGTTCTTTAGTAGTTAATCTAAATATTCTTTTTAAATAACTCTTACTAGCTAATAATTATTATACTATTTAAAATATTACTTAAATACTACCTAATTATATATTTTAAATATAAACCCTTTAATCTTTTAATTTATAAAATTTAAAAAGTTTTAATTATTATAAGTTTATTAATAATATTAGTATAAATAGTATTAAATACTATTTAAATATAATTTAATATAAGTTTTAAATAAATTAAATAAAGTATAAGTTTAATAATATATTTTAATTATTAAATTTCTTATAAAATAAACTTTAAACTTTTTTATAATAGTAAATTTAAAGAATATAAATAATATTAAGTACTAATAAGTTAACTACCTTAGTAAGCTAGCTACTTTTTAGTACTAATAGTATAATAATTTAAATTATAGTACTATAATTAAAAAAAATTAATTAAATTTAATTAGAATTAGAATCTATAAATAATTCTATATCTTTTTTATAAATTTATATATTATATCTAGTTTTACTATAGTTACTATATTATCTTTTTAGTAGTCTATTATAAACTACCTCCTTAACACTACTACTTATTTCACTAACTAACTACTTCCCCTTTTTCTTTTTATTTATTATCTCCCTAGCCTATTATATAGTAAGTACCCCTCTATTCTATATATATATATTTTTTAGCCCTCTAATACTTAGAAAGTACTATATTTATAATTTAAAGGTTATTAGTTTTTTAGATTAAGAGTATAACTATATAAGCTAATAACTATATACTCTTTATTAACTAGTTAACTATAGCTAAAATTAGGGTTAAAAAGCTTTCTTAATAATAAGAGATATAGTCTTTAATTAAAGTTAATTAAGAAACTACTTATATTAAGTTATATAGTATTTAAAAGATCTAAGGTATAGGTAGTATTAGGGAGCCTAGCTATATTATTAGTATCTAAATCTTAATATCTAACTTAAAAAGTATAGCTTCTTAGTTAAATAGGATTAGACCTATACCTTTAAAAGCTCCCTTAATAGTTTTTAACTTAAAAACCTTATTATATATAGTATAAAAAGTAAAAAAGAACTTAGTCTTATTAATATATATAATCTAAGTTTTATTAAACTAATTAATTTCTATACTATATACTCTCTTTAATAAGCTAAAATACCTAATATCTAGTAGTTAAAGTAAATAAGATAAATAAGGAGGTATATAGAGAGTAATAATATTCTTTAACTTATAATATTACTTAAAATCTATAGAATAGTAGTTCTTATATTTATTAAAAAGTAATAGCTAATAGATACCCTTTTTCTATAGTATAGTATATTTTTTAAAGTATTAAATCTATTTTATAATAATAATATTAGTTATCTATCTATTTAGGCTTATATTAATAACCTAGTTATTTAAAAGGCTACTTTTAATATACTAGCTTATAAGGTATATCTTAATCTTAATAATTAGGAATAGTAGTCTATACTACCTATCCTTACTAATTAATTTAATAGCTATTACTTATTACTAATTCCTAAGTTATATTTATTTTACTTATCTTTACTAATTAAAATATATAACTACTATTTTAAGTAATTTAATATCTATTATAAAGCTTAACTTATTAAAGTTATATATATTATAGTCTTAAATCTTATATTTATTATATATATTAAATATAAGGTTAAACTATATATTTATTATATTAGGATCTTTATATAGGGCCCTTTAATAGTTATATATATAATTAATATATATTTTAAGATATAGTTTTAATATAATAAGTCTTTCTACCTAATTAATCTTAATAGTACTACTATTATAGTTATAGAGTAGGGAATTTACTATATCTTTTATATCCTTAAAGATAAGTAAATATCTTTATAAATTCTAATTAAGTATATATTAAATAAATACCTCCTCTTCTATTTTTATTAATCTCTTATTATTAAAGTAGGTATTATATTATATAGTTTAGCTAACTATTCTATCTTAAATAGTAGAATAAAGGATATAGTATTTCTTTACTATATATTAAATACTTAGTTTTAGGTTAGATTTAATAGCTTAGATAATAAACTAGATATTACTTTCTTTTATTTTACTTATTATATAATATAGTATAAAAAAACGTATAAGAAAGATAGATAGGAGTAGCTAGTAGAAAAGTAGCTAGCTTACTAGGGTAGCCGACTTATTAGTGCTTAATATTAGTTTATAACTAAACTAACTTAAGAAATAGGTTTATTATTTATCTATATTAGATAATACTATTATAAAAAGAAAATTAGGGGGTAGATCTTAGGGTAAGGTCTTAGGGGCTTAAAAGTATGGTATTTATAACTCTATGCTTTTTATACTATTACTATGACGAAACTAATATTGGTACTGTAAGAAAGGATTCACTGCCTGCTGGCTCGCTTTAGTGGCAGCCAGAGTCGGACCAAGTGGTACTTGCTTTCCTTAAAACTTAAAAAAGGGAATGAAAGTACTTTCACCATCCCGTGCAGTGGTAATTCGTATCAAACTTGCCTGATGAGAATAGAATTCCCACCAGTCTACCTGCCCTAGGGTGGATAACCAGCTTACAAAGAAAGCTATTGTGTTACAGGGCCGTTGCTGGTGGGGCCTTTGACCGTTCAGGGTTAGGTGCCGCCCAGAAATTTGTCCCCGATGACAGCATTCGGCGAGTCTTGCTGACCCCTCCATTAAATTCCACCCGTCCCGCCTGTCAATCCCACAACCGGCCATAGCATCCCGACCACACCCACGCTCCTTCTCGGCCACGACACACTCTTGCCCCCACCCGCAAGGCGCCGGCAAGAAACAATGTCTAGTCGACAGTTGAAGAAACTTCAGAAGCAAAAGGAGCTTCTCAAGCTGCAGGAGCTCGCAGGCAACGACGACGAATCGTCAGAGGAGGAGCTCGCACCACCCAAACCTCGCACCAGCGCCTTTGCCGGGTTCGCAGCACTAGGAGGCGACGACGATGACACCGACGAGAATTCCGACCAGGAAGAGGGGGCGAAGGAGCCGGATGTAGTCGAGGAAGAGGACGAGGAACCTGCAAAGCCGGCGCCAGCAAAGAAGAACAAGAAGCCCAAGAAGCAGAAGAAGGCAAAGAAGGCTGAGACTGCGCTACCAGATGAGAAGACAGATAAACAAAAAGGCGGACTTGACGAGATTGACCTGGCCCTCAAGGAGCTGAGCCTGAAGCCACAACCTCGAAATGCATCAGACCAGGAGACACACGAGAACTATGATGTCAACCTGGCGCGCCTGCTGAGCATCAGCTTCGACCACCTTAAGGTCATCAATGAGCTCAGGGCGATGTTCGGACAGGAGACCATCGACTCGGTGCGCAGCCAAGAGGAGACACAGGCCCGGGACGACCGGCGGAGGAACCAACGGCGGGGCCACATCGACGTCAATATGGAAATGTACCTGAAGGGCAAGCCTGGCGAGAAGATCCCAGACGTTGTGCTGAGGAAGAACCCCTTCATGCAGGGCAAGGACTTCTGGCCGCGCGCGTCTGCCGGCGGCCTGAAGATGGAGGCTGTCACTGACGAGAGGGTGCAGCCAACTGAGTACAGGTTTACGCATGACCGGAGCTACGGGTTGCTGGAAATGCAGTTCTACAGCCTGGTGGACATGATGGACCCGATGCGGATTGTGCACTTCGTGCATGACAACCCATACCACGTCAACTCGCTTGTGACGACGAACAAAGTGGCGATTAGGGACTCCAACGCGGCCCTCGCGGCGGATCTTTTGGAGCGAGCTTTGTTCACCTTCGGGCGGGTCACGCTGTCCTCGTTCAGGAAGAAGTTGGAGAGGGGCGTGGCGCGACTCGACTTCAAGCGGCCGGAGAACAGGCAATTCTGGCTTGCGGGGTACCATTACATCAAGAGCCTCATGCAGAAGGGAACATACAACACCGCACTGGAGTGGACGAAACTCTTCCTCAGTCTCTCACCGAACGACGAATACGGCATACTCAACTTCACCCACGTCCTCGCAATTTACGCGTACGAGTCCGAATGGTTCATTGAGCTCTGCAACTCCTCGTACTTCAACAGTGACGAGTACGACCTGCCGATGAAGGAGTACTACAGGCAGAGCGTCGTGCTCGCGAAGCTACTGACAAATGACCGCGAGGGCGCGCTGAAAGATCTCATCCACGGCATGGAGACACTACCATGGCTGTACTCGTCGCTCTGCAGCGCGGTCAACATCGACACTCCCAAGGCGGTCTGGGGCGTGCAGCCGCGCAACGACGATGACGCCCTGTATACTGAGCTGTACATTCACATGGCCAAGGACCTCTGGAAGAAAGAGAGCGGCGCGATACCTCTGCTCAAGGAGGCGGGTGGGCTGGCGAGGAAGCCTGACCTGAAGTCACTGCCGCTGGCGCGCGAAGTGCCGCTGAGTATCGGGCGCTTCATCTACCTGGATAATACCCCGGAGCTGATGGGCCTGGTCCCTACCGACATGCTGCACGCGTCGCCAAACTTCGACTACGACCCACTGCCGCCACCGAGGGAGGAAAACATCTTCTCCAACGAGTGGCAGGAATATCCTTGGAGCAGGTCAGAGCACCCGGAGCGGTACACGCAGGCAGGTGGGATCGAGAACCTGTTGCGGGAGGCGCAGAGGGCACTTCAGCAGCAGCGTGCAGCACAGGGTCTGCCGGAGAATGCGGAAGAACTGGCTGCCGGATTGGATGGCGACGCTGCCGAGGCTCTCGGGTCCGAGGAGCAAGGGCTGCTGGGCAGGATAGCCAACATGCTGCTGCCGGTGTGGATGGCACGGGGCGGTCAGGGTGCAGTGGACGACGAGGCGATCGACGACATGGTCAGGGAGCTGGCGGGCGGGGGCGGGAACCCGTGGGCGGACGGGTCGTCGGAGGATGATGAGGAGGATGATACCATGCCCGACCTGATCCCTGGGGCCTTCCCTGAGGACTCACCCGAGCTCCGCCCCAGCCGCGGCCGAGGGGGCGAGGATGACGGGGACGATGATGACCTGCCACCTTTGGAGCCGGCGGGGCGGGGCCACGGCTGAGCGTGCGGGGCTAATCAAGTTAAATGATAGAAGATTCCACGAATTCTATAGGACCATAAGTGGAACAATCCATGTGGGATACACGTAATTCATCCAGGCCGAAGGATTGCATGCGCAACACCCTGCATGCGTGGAGATCGGGCTGCTGTCACTGCGACCGCATGTGGCAGTTCTGGGCAGACAGGCCTCGAACCCCGAAGACAAGACTCGGAAGCCGGCAGGGCTAGTAAGGATTCGTCATGCAAGGCACAAACGAGCGCCGTGGGACGGGGGACAAGACAGAAACATGAGATCAAAAGATGCTGTATTACGTGATGAGCTCTATTGAACCTGCTCGGCGCTCAGATAGATGCAGCCGGCCGGATATATAGGATAAAATACCCAGACCAGATTTCACACGGTCTCGGTCCCATATTATGTCTGTGAATACTTGCTCATCAAGCGAGATTGCCTCCCGCACACAAGTGTCTCCAGAAACATCCACCAGAAGAGCGAGGTTGAAAGCGACTTGCAGGAAAAAAGTGACTGACAAAGTGACTGACCCCGGCATAGTTTCGAGACTGAGCATGTTTTACCCGCCCAAGATCCGCCTGGCCGTTGGGCGCGATGGCCCCGGCCGCGTGGGCAGGGGTGGTGTTGGACCAGCCAGCCCAGCTTCGCTCACCGTCCTGACGATGGCGTAATCTGTGCGGCCAGCAGGTGTGATCGTTTAGGAGGGACGGTGACTGGCCGGGTTTGGGAGTGGTTGACAGGTGTACAATAATACACTGCACAGTGACATTTCTAATCAACCACCCTTTCCTACCCGGGCCCCCTGGCCGAAGTTGTCTCAGCTTGGACGGTGTCGAGGCCAGGTAGATGGAGAGATATATATAATCAAAGGATGTTCCATTCTGGTTCCTTCTTTTCATTCCTCAACGAGTATTTGTATCGTCCTTGTCCTACTGAAGAATTAAACGGGAAGCTGCAGTCCACTCCACAGTATAACACAGTACCTACCCCGCGACCCCACCACCTCCCGCCCGAAACAGATCCCAGACCCTTGTGGACAGACAGACGACAGCTCTCCCTTTCTTGCAACTGCGACACTTTTGCTTCACGACCAACCAAAAACCACCTACACACACACACACACACACACATCGCACCAAAACATTCTTCGCAATGGCCGAGACACACACCTACAAGTTCAACGTCAGCATGAGCTGCTCCGGCTGCTCCGGCGCCATCGACCGTGTCCTCAAGAAGCTCGACGGTAAGTCGTGGCCCAGCGCCATCCAGCCAGCCTGACTCCTGCCGCTCCGCTGCACCTGGAAGCAGAAGACCCGATGAGCAACGACAGATCTACAGCCAAGGGACGCGATAGCTAACACGTATCATCACCAACAGGCGTCGAGTCGTACGAGGTCTCCCTCGAGAACCAGACCGCCACCGTCGTCGCCAAGGACGACCTGCCCTACGAGAAGGTGCTGCAGACCATCGCCAAGACGGGCAAGAAGGTCAACACGGGCGAGGCCGACGGCGTCTCGCAGAGCGTCGAGGTCGCTGCTGCTGCCTAAGGGGCTGGATCGATCGACACTGCTTGGGGAAGGAAGCAGAGATGGGGCGGCGCAGACAGAGACTGGCGTCGTCACAGTGGATGGATGGCTCGGGGCAAATGATAGGGTCTCGAGGAGGAAGGTGCAAGACTTCCGGGGAATGAGAAGAGCGGAGGAAAGAGCTTGATAATACCAATACCTGATTACTTCCCTTTTGGGACTGTTCCTGCATTGGGGACGGTCTTGTCCGAGTGCATTCGTGTGTGGATGTTGTCGCGTTGGTCGGATGCGTATACGGTCGGTCTATCCTCGTCTATCCTCTGCACGAGAGTTCTCAGGCCCTCCGTCGATGACTCTGATTACGTCGAAACCACTGACGTGTACAGGAGGTCGCTTGCCACCGAGGCGCATCGTCGCGCCGCATCCCCAACGGCATGGACAGTTTGCGGAAGGACACCCCTTCGAGGCTCTTGCTAGGCACGGCCATGGCGAGAAAGCAATAGGGAGACGATGGTGGTGTCCGGCTGTCCTAGATGAGGTTTAGACGGTACCCTATAGGAGGTCAGGAGGGGGTGCCCTAAAGTAGGTTGGGAGGATATCCTATAGGAAGTTAGGAGGGTACCCCAGAGGATGTTGTTCCTTGTGAGGTTGTCCTATGAGAGGTTGAGAGGGTGACCTATAGGAGGTTGTCCCTTGGGAGGCTATCACTTAGGAGGCTGTCTCTCAGGTGTGCCCCATGGAGGTACTGGGGATAGATGCTGTGGTCGGGCATTGCTCGTGGCTGCAAATACGCACATGTTGGATTCCTCAACTTCACAAGCAGGTACCAGCCGGGCCAATGTACCGCCGCATCAACCTTCCGGCTGATACCAGGTCTGTCTCCAGACGACATGCAGCATGCAGGCTACCAGTTGACGGACCTGCAGCCTACGGTTCTTTCCGGCCCTGGTGGCGAGATGCTCTACGTAGATGCCCTCACGCTCGGCCGAGACAACCTTACTTCCCGTGATGTGCTGCCGCCCACTTGACAGCCGAGGTCCTTGTCCCTGAAGTCTGTAGTATTTTGGCGCTCGAATCACAAAGGGCATGAGTATGCCCTCATCGGGGTCACAATTGTCCGCCGGGATGGGTGGCAAGACACGCGAGCTCGTGGACGTAGTGGTTACTTGAGACGCGCCATCCCGATGGCCAGCTACTAGCTCCTAAGGCTGATTGATGTTGGTGATGTTGATCCCGAGGAGACCCCGAGAGCGTCACGGGTGATCGACATACGCGAAGATACCCTCTCTTGCACACACAGAGAGAGACCAGCGATCTGATGATGCAAGGGCAGCAGGCCAGCATCCAATTTGTCAGGAGTGCAATTACACAGTAAAACCGGACCCGGCATCACCGCCCCCATCCAACCAAGTCCTCGGCGCCCTCCGGCGCCGAAACTCCGGACCCAGGCGCGGAAGCAAATCATCCAGTCAAGGGATGAGGAGAGAGCTTGCGATATCATAGCAAACTCTACGACGACTTCTCCTTTTGCGTGCCTGGTTCGTCTCCGCCGGGGAGGACCAGGCAAGTGGATTTGATGCTCGTCGGGAAGGGGGCAACACATCCCCCGCGCGGGAATGTTGGCTTCGGCGCTCCGTTGCGGCTCTCCCGTTCCAGGCGAGCGGGCTAACCTTGAGGAGAGTACCCAGCCCAGCTGCAAGCGAGGGCGGGCGGGCGCAAAGCTGAGGGGATGAGCGACTGGGTTTATATACGATAATATCAACGGCCGCTACTAAAGAGTGGACGTTGAGTAAGTTTGGGTGGAGCCGCGAGGGTATGATCACGGCGCGCGGGCCACCCCGGGGCCCTTTTTGTCTTGTCTCGCCAGCTTGCCTACGTACGTTGCGAAATCTTACCTGCCCACCGACTAGCTCTATTCTGTCTCCATATGATGATGTATGCTGAAGCTCGCTTTGTTGACGTGCCTAGGCTGGTCCGTGACTTGTCGCAATATCTCGGAACCGATGATCTCAATCCCTCCGCAAGATCATCCCGGGTGCTCCGTGCAGACTTTCGTTTCTGGTCGCCCGCTTCCTTGGGCGTGGGCCCCACTGACCGACACCAAACCACGGGACGCATCAGCCCTGTGTTTGCGTGCCTTGGTCCGTCTCATCCTGCTGATGCTCATGATGCACGCGCGCTGCCGCTCGTGATCTGCGTCGCTACCATTTCTCTCCTCCCTCCTGCTCACTTCTCGGGGGATTTTTGTGTGTTTGGGCTTTCGGGAAGCCTGCTGGCGGGTCCCAGCCCGGGCCCGGTCTGTGATTTGATTCCCCACGTGTTGACACGCACGTACTGTGTAAGTTGTAGCGTCCAAGTCCGCGCCCGCCCAGCCAGTGGAGACAAAGATGCGCCCAAGGAGAATTATTCGAGCTTCCTGCTGTGGCCCTCGCTTGAGCCGACCGCCGGCTGGGGCCGGTGGACAACCATTCACGGCCGGTCCTGTTGCCTAGTGGAGGAGTAGGTAATTGTGGTCCTGCCTAGGTGGTCTTAGGTGTGCCATCGTCCTCATTTGAGCGAACCCATGGCGCAAGCGTCCACTCACACAGACGCGTCCCGATACCCATATCCATGCCCTCTTCCCATGCCTCTCCACTCGGAGAATCCCAAGCGCTGACTGGAAATGGCCCATGGATTTCTCCTTTGGGGCTGGTGGACTGGATGGGTTTGGGCAGGGGATTTGAAGTGACGGCAGTGTGGAATTGGAACATGGGTTACACGTGATCGGGACGTCCAAGAAGTAAGAATGCAGGCGCGGGCGCCACGGAAATGGGGAAGGAGTGTGCGCGCGGACATGGGCAAGATTTGCTAATATACGGTTATCTTGGTAGGGACAAGGGTTTCGCCAGTTGAGATGAGATGTGCGTGATGAGTCGAGGTCTGTGTATTTTGATGAGTCGAGGGAAATGGCGATTGGCCCGGGCGTGCTCTGTTGTGTTTCCTGCCCACGGGCCCGTCTGGCAACTGAGTGCTGTACTTGACGGGGGCAAAAGACAGGAACCAACGTTGGACAGTGCCGTGGTGAGGTGCCGTCTTTCGTCCGCTGGTCCGTCAACGGGTCGGGGGCATTTGAGTGGCGTGCCTAGTATGTTGTTATATGTTTCATAATTTTCTTTAGGGTATCAAAACACCTTTGCTTGCAGACTTGTCGCTGTTTCTTTCCCCCGAATGCAGGCGCGGGACGGGGTGGCGATGCCCGGGCGGCGACTACTGTACAACAGCAGAACCAAACCACACTGGCTGGCGGGCCTATGACATGCACGTAGGCTACGCGATGTCGACGTCGGTTGTGAGAATTAGGGGTCCAATCCACTGGGGGGCGGAAGCGTCCCGCTCCTCTCCGTATGTCGTGTCGTGTCGCTGGCTGATGTGATGCAACAGTAATTTAGCGTCCGTCTTTTTCTCGGAGGCGACACATGGTGCCCGCATCTTGGATATTCGAAAGTGTGAGTTGCATCGCTTACACTAGCCTTGTGCTCCCGTCGGATGATTTTCTCCTGCAAATTTGGTTACGCTGCAGCTGTTGGGATGGAATGGGACGGGCCAGTGAGGAGTATAACATAAGAGTTAATTAGGGTTTTTTTTTTCTGGCCACGGGAGAGCTGGCGGCCGATACACTTCAGGTTCGGCCGAGGACAAAATCATTACAGCGGCCCAGCAGCCCAGCAGCCCAGATGTTGGCGAAACGGGCTGGACGGGGGCGGGGCATGCATTCCCATCCGGGAAGGCCATGGACGGAACAGCGACAGCCGAGCCGAGAGGCCGGTACAACCATGGCATGGCACGCACTTGGTTTTAAGCATATCTGGGGCCAATCTGGCGCTTCTGTGTGATGGCGATGCCATCTAGATGTGCCTGCGACGCTGCATCGCTTGTTGCTTCTGGTGGCGTTCGGTGGCTGCAAGAGGTTACAACACTTGGCTGGACCGTGGACCCCAGGTAGTATGTGTTTGATTTGGTTGCAGCGCAGGGCAGAAGAAGACACCCAGAAGGAAAAGCTCGGGCATTGGAAATCAGCCCCAGCAGAAGCAAACTCACAAAAGCAAAAACATGACATGACACCCGAGCCGAAGCCCCATCTTAACGCGTGGGGCCCACCCAGTTGCTGCCCACGGCCGGAGGAGCCAGCCCTTCGAGAAAATGCCGCGCGCGGAGGCCTATGCCCTACGACGGCAAATCCTGATTTGGGGCCCAGCATTTGCTTGCTGATCACGGACGGGCGGATCACCCCGCTTCAACCTGCACTGGCTTGCCTGGGTCTCAGGGTCTGCTGCTGCTGGTGCTGTCGTCCAGTGGTTCCCGGGCCTTGCGTGCTGCCTGTCAGTGTCAGTCATGACTTGGTCAGTCCCTCAGTGGCCCCCTCCCCCCATCTCGGCCGTGCCAGCGGTGCTGATCATTCGGGCCGGAAGGGACGATGGCGGGCTCATCAGGAAAAGTAGACAGCCTTTCAGGGGCACGCTGCGACGTTTGACCATTTTAGGCGGCCGCCTGCACAGGACGGGACAGGACCAGTCCCTGCATGCAGTGGGCTGGTGCTGCTACTTTGAAGCTGGGCCCTGGAGGGGGTGGCCGGCTCCGTGGCCGCAGAACCAGGACGACGCACGACCTCCCGCGCCCCCAAGCTTCCAGCTCCGTTGGGCCTTGTTCCTGGGCAGCGTGGTATTAGTCCTGGGGTCTCAGTGACAGGGTTCTTCAATGGTCTAGCCTTGTGCACAAATGCTGTGTGGCACATCTTGGAAGCAGTAGGAGGAACAACACACTAGGACAGTACCCTCTGGTATGGGCAACCGAGGAAAATCTCTTTTCCTCAGGCCCCAATGCTTACATGAGCAAGAAGGATCGAAAGACCGTTTGGGAGGGCAGGAGGGGAGGCCAGCGGATGTAACGCCAGTCAGCGTGTTTTGGGTGGAGGATCGCGTGCATTATGCTTATTGGTCCCTACTACCCTAGGGTACTTTGCCATGAACGACTCGATACAACGTGGGGCCGCAGCTGAGGGCTGAGGGTTCGCAACTGCATGACCAGTGATGTTATCGATCTGTAGATGAGGGACGCAATATGTGCGTGGTAAGCGATGAGTAAAAGAAGCCCAAGCTGTTGAGCACGCGGGTCGCACGTCAGACATCCATCCCCGAGTCGTCCCAATCAGCTGGAAGATGAGCGCAGTGGGTGAGCAATGTGGGCACACACACGCATTCGGCGGCAAGCACGGGTCAGAGTGGGCATCTCCGGGCGTGTGAGCGTTGTTGAGAGCCGGGCTCGCGCAGGGGAATGGCGGGCTTGCCAGAGTTGCTTGATTCATCCAGGCGATGCGAGATGGGGCGAACGGTGGGAACGTGCTCGATAGCAAGATGCGATTCGGAACGGCGTGGGCGTGGGCGTGGGCGTGGATGTGGATGTGGGCGTGTGTGCCTGTGGGGATGGAGATGGCCGGAGATGGGCAGCTGCAGCTGGAACAGGACTGTGCAGCCGAAAGCGAACAGCATGAGGTAATCTCATGCTCTCCCGTCAGCCCTTCTGGTCGAGCCTGTCGGGCCTGTCGAGCCTGTCGTCGAGCTCTTTCCTTCCAGGGCTGCCAGGGTCAGTCTGGCAAGTCAGGTTCGTGATGCTATGCGCTCTGCCCTCACTCAATACTCAATGCAACTAAGGGCAGCCCGATTTGATAATTACAACGTGGTTTCATCATGGTGGAGATAGCTCGGGGTGTTCCAAGGCGGCTTGGTGCTTGGGAACGCTGCAACGCTGCTCGAGGGACCAGGGCCGCTGGCAGGACGGGGGGCGAGGACAACTGGGGCGAGGAGTCTAGAGGGAAATATTCCCGCAGGGTCAGACTAGCCATGTGGTTGGCAGGCATTGGGGAAGCCACCTGGTAATAATTATCAGATTATCGGCCAGAACGCAGGAGATTTCCGGGCTCGAGGGCGGCGTGCCAAGGCGAGTCAGAAGCAGTTAAAAGTCCAGGGCCCCAGAGAAATCATAATCCCGGCCCGTCCAGCGTTGCACCGAGAGCTGAGGTATTATGGGGCCTCGGACGGGCACTTGAACTGTGGGCTCGAGCTGGACTACTCTAAGAGGAATGGAGGGCAAGACGAGGTGACATTGGTGTATAGGTGAGAATAGAGTAGAAAGTAAGAATGCTGAAGAAAAAAAAAACAACAACAACATAGCATGAAGAGAGAAAGAAGGAGAACATCAACAGTAGAAATGAACTAGCCCAGACTCGCTGGGCAGGAATCAAGTAGACAGACAGACACACAGCCAAAAAAAAAATACAGACTGACTGGCCGACTGACCGACTGACTTGACTGCCCTCTTGGGAACAAGTCTTGGGCTGGACTACAGATGTGGAGCCCGGCATTTTGGAAACAGCAGCAGCAGCTCTCAACGTGCCTTCTTCTCGGGACGGGCTCACTCGCACGCGCTCTTTCCCGGCCAGGACACCCAAACAGAGGCAAGCACACTATACCAAGCTCCAGCTCGGACGGAACAGGAACAGGGACCTCCAGTGGGCATCCATCTCCTCACACACACGCCAAACCCAACACCCAACCAGCCAGCCCAGCCAGCCAGCCAGCCAGCACGGCTCCGGCTCCACACCAATCCAGTGTCAGTCCGATGCTGGGACCTGCAGAAGCTTGATGGCCACTCACCCAGCCATCGCAGAAGGGATCAGCACTCAAAATCGCTCCTCCATTCCACCGGGCAAGGGCTTCGATACCCAGGCCCACGTATATACCTGCAGTATACCGTACACATACATACGTGCAGCAGCACAGCAACAGCACAGCCCAAGCACAGGCCCAGCTCAGCTCGACTCGACTCGACTCGACTCGAACCAGTTCGACTCGGCACACGACACACGACCGGGGAACGGGTTGTCAGCACCGGCCGATCCAGCCCAGGGATATCTGTTTTTCTTCTTCTTTGCTTCTCTGTGGTGGCTCTACTTTGTTCTGTTGTTCTGATTGACTGACTGACTGGCTGACTGACTGACTGACTCTGGGCCATTGAGGCCTCACTCGACCGTCACTCAGTTCCCAAATCCCAGTCAGTCCAGTCCCAGTCCTCGACTAGGCCCACAAGAGTCCTTCGATACCCAGTCCAGTCCCGTCCCAGTCCGGAGGGCGGGCGAAAGTCTCATCGTCTCATCTTGTCGACTCGACCACTCGCACCTCCATCTCATCTCCCTTGTGCATGTCCAATCTCCAACCACGGCTGGCCATCGACAGCCTGCGCGGGCGTCAAATCATCACAACCTCCACAGCACAATTTCTAATTCAAGCATGATCGGCGCGCGTACAACACCCACGAGGCGCACAAGAGATTACGTGCTGATTTAAACGTCTCCGCCGGGGCTAGGCGCTCAACGGCCACCACGGGACTGCAACTGCTGCACAGCTTGCTTGGTCCTCGAACGGCTTTCTCCGTCTCCTACCACAGTATAAGGCACCACTACCCTTTTTTTAGCCCTCCCTTGCTTGACCTCTCGGAGCCGAACTGGGGCAGACAGGGCACACACGCATACTGTCTGTCGCACACCCAGACGCACCCCAGGGCCAGGGCCAGATCCAGAGCCCACGGCCCAGAGCCCAGAGCCCAGAGCCGAGAGCCACTGCAGCTCCAGAGCCAAGCCAAGCCCCAGGCGGCTGCACCACACGGCTGCGCTCCCAGAGGCGGGAGAGCATCAGATACCCATCATATTATTATCCCACGCACACCTCGCCCCCGTGTACACGCTCTCACACACAGATCTCCTGTCAGAGATATCTTCATCCTCACCCGCCACCCCCCCTCTCTGTCCTCCCTATCCTCATATTCCCGGACCAACACACATATATACCTCCTCCGCGTATACATGCGGCTTCGACCACGACCACGACCCGCCACCGCGACCACATAGACCCTCGCTCTCCCGTACACACGACACCGTCTTGCGCTAGGAGACTATTACCAGCTCCCTCACCACCCTCCCAGCTGCCAAGTTGTCGTGTCTTGCGTTACCCTGCCTCACCGTCGCGTGGTGTAAGACTTGAAACCCGACCACCACCTCCGTCATCGACCGCTCCAGGCATAACATTCCTGCGCCTTGCTGTGCATCGGCCTGCATTGTCGCCGTACCGCATTACACTTACACTGCATAGCTCTTTTGCACTGCACTGCATTGACTGCACACCTTCGGGATTGTACTTCTTGGCGCCCACCTCTCCCGAGCTCCAGTCTTTCCCCCATTTTGGTGTGAACCGGCTTTCACATATTTCCTACTTTTAATCCCGGACAGACCTCAAGAAACCACAAGCTAGAAACTCGTCCGACCGAAAGTTGGGCGCTCAATTGAGGCTGCGCTGAGGCTGGACAGACGCTGCCCTTCGCACACAAGCGCAGCTCACGCTCGGGCTCGAAGTAGTCTCCCGCACCCGTCTGTTGGCATCGGCGCCCGACGTGCATGATCCCGGACCCAGTACAGCGTCCTGATTCGCGTACGCCCTGCGGGCTTGATGCTCTCTCGCCACGGACGAGCATGGCAACACCAATACCTGGAGTCCAGGTCCAGGTCCAAGAAAATGGATCCGGCTCCGCCTCTACCACCACTCCCACCTCGACAACGGCAGCCAGCGCCCCGGGCTTCCCGGTCCAGATAACGGAGCGGCCAGCGCCCGTCGCCAACATGGCGTCCAACATGACCACCATGGTCTTCGACGGCCCTGGATCGACAGGCAAGGCAGTCAAACGACCGCGCCCAGTCAAGAGCTGCAACTCCTGCCGCCAGCGCAAGCTGCGATGCGATCGGACCTGCCCCTGCTCGCAGTGCCAAAAGTCAAATCGCGTATGCAAGTATGCAAACGAGCACGAAGTCGGCCCAGGATCCGAGGGCTCCGACGTCGAGGCCTCTCCCAGGCCCGCCAAGCGCCAGTACCGGCCGGCCCCACCATACCCACTGGATGCGCCATCACCACAACTGCAAGCAGGGCCGGGGCCAATGGGTCTGGGGCTAGGACCCGTGGCGGCAGCAGGTCTGGCAGGAGTGGGCGAGCAGCAGCCTCGTGGCGTGCCAGGATCGGTGCTCGAACAGTTTGGCAGCCGTCTTGAGCGCTTGGAGAAGTTTGTCTTCAGTTCGAGCCCCGCCTCCACTACCGGAGGAGCCGCACATGCACCGGAATGGGGTCCGTCGCGGAACCCCTACTCGGCTTATGCCGCAGTCATGGGATCGCCGACTACGATCCGGAGCCTCAGCGTCAAAGGCAACCTGCGGACCCGATTTTTCGGCCAGAATAGCACGAGAGTGTTGCTGAACCTATTCGACGAGGCCAGAGAGTTCATTTTCAGCAAATCGAGGGGCGGCGACATCAGAATGCTGTTCGAGCAGCTGCACAAGGTGCACCGCGCCTTGCAGGAAGAGAACAAGCGGGCGCTGGCGCCAATCTCGGTCTTCACGGACTCGATGCTGCCGGTGCAGAAGAGAATGGCCGACATCCTGCCGGGAAGGGCGACTTGCGACAGGCTACTGGACGCGTACATCTCCATGTCCGAGGGCATCTATCGCATTGTCCACGTGCCCTCCTTCAAGGCGGAATACGAGGCATTCTGGGCCCAGGCGGGCGTGTCAGATGGCTTTCTTCCCCGCCTCATGTGTATGCTGTCCCTGGGCGCGCGATTCGAGACGGAAACGCGGGGCCTTAGTCACGATCGTGCCGACGGCATCAACGCGCCGACAGCTTGCGCCCTCACCAGAGCGTGGCTCGATGGGCTTCGAGGCAAGCAGCTGGTAGACATGGACACGCTACAATGCGAGGTGCTCCATCTCCATGCCTCGCGCATGATGCTGTCGCGCAACCAGGAGTCGTGGGCTCAGCTGGGCTTCATCGTGCGGATGGCCATGACCATGGGCCTACATCGCGATCCGGACGAGTTCCCGCAGATAAGGCCATTCTACGCTGAGCTGCGCCGTCGTTTGTGGTACACCATCGTCGACATGGATGTACATCTCGCACTAGCTTGCAATCTGCCCGGGGCGGTCCGCGAGGGCGAGTACACGTGCAGACCACCAAGCAACCTTGACGACACCGACATCTTCCCCGAGATGAAGACTCTCCCACCTTCTAGGCCTATCGACGAGTACACCAACACGCAGCTGCAGGCGTACGCCTCCCGAACACTGGCCCACCGCATTCGGGTGTCGACCATCATTAATCGCCTGGATACGATTCGCGACTTCCACGAGGTGCTGGACTGTGGAACCAAGCTGGAGCAGCTGCTGGACGACGTTAACCACTTGTTCCCGCGACGCAACCAGACGCTGGACCCACGAGCCAAGTTCAATGACTGGCGCATGCGCGCCCTGCTGGACATGCATGTGCGCCGGCCGCTGCTGGCGCTTTACCGACCTTTCGCTCTGAGCACAGTCGAGTGCCCTGCCCATATCACCACCAGCTACCTGAAATCCTCCATGACCATGCTGACCTACATGGACGAGTTGGACCCGCGCACACCGGGTTTCGGCGACGTCAGCCATATGTACCACGTTGTACTCAAGCACGATATCATGCAGGCTGCCTTCAGCGTCTGCTACTTCATCAAGCTGGCCAGCGAGGAGCAGCAGCAGCATCTGGCCCGCCAGCAGCAGCAGTCCTTCGCTAGCCAATCGCATCAACAGCAATCTCGCAATCCTCACAGCGCGACAACCTCACCCACGGCCACAATGAATGGTCAGCTCCCGAGCCCAGACGCACATGGCCACGCGCGAGATGGAGGGGCGATCGGCGGCGGCGGTGGCATCACCTTCAATAACGCGCTGGACAACCACATGGTTTGGTCAACCCAGGGGATGACGCGCGCTGTTCAGAACACCCTGGACAGCTTCGCGGGGATGGTCAAGGACGATCCAGCGTGCGACCTGCTCAAGGATACGGTGGTGCTCGCAGTGGTGCTTGGTTCCGTAGCTGGTGGGACGGCGGACGAGCGGGCGCGTCGCATTGCGAGAGGCGTTGCCCGCATCGTGGACGCCGGTTCCGCCGCACTCAACGCCACTCCTGAGGCCATCGCTAGCCTGCCTGGGCCGCCTGGCAGCGGTGGATCCAACAGTGCTGGTGGGGGCGGTAGCGGTGCAGGAATGCTCGATGGAAGCGCGTATGGGTCTTCCGGTAGTGGGGCGACGGGGTACAGCCCTACCACTGTGAGTGTTGCCTCCATGCTGAGCTCCTTATCTGGTGTGGCTGCTGCATATTGAAAGCTGGTTTTGCTAACCTTTTTGGTTGCTCGGCAGTTCTTCGACGACTTATCCTACTGGGACATGGACCAGTGGGATCTTGCCACTGTCCCTGTCGGCTTGAATTAGACAGCGCTCCATCTCTGCGTCGATGTTTTAGAAGAAGAGCACGATGCTTTGTTCAAAAGCTGGCAACATCACAATGGACTCGACTACAACACGCCACTAAGAGAAGGACAGCATGTGCTGTGGCTGTGAGGCTGGTGTTACATCATGGCAACACGGTGCAAATTAAAAGAAGAGGGGGGAAATATTGATGTTCCGCCCTGAGCGGGCCGAAACACGAGCGATGCTACATCAAACCTTTACGATTCGACGCAAACACGCGGGCGATACGGCTTTTCATCCGAGAAGATCCAGCCGGTTGCGCGTGGGCGAACAGCGTCTGACAGGCTATGGCTGGGTTTCAGACCAAGTCTCTTGGAGGGGCTCTTATGCCATTCGCATTGGAGGGCGAAAACAAGAATTCAGAGCGTTGCCCGATCTAACAGCTACCTGACGTACAACGGAAAAGCCTTGGCCTCCGTTTATGCCAGGCGACCGTTGTATTGTAACAGAAGTTGAGAGGAAAAGGCTCGGCGGCTGCTCTATGAACCATTTTCAATCATTTATCCTTTCTTTTGGGTTGCGGTTTTACTTTCTCATATTATTCTTCACTTGATACCCTAGTTCTTGAACGCTTGCTTCACTTCTTCCCTTCTCTACTTCTACCTTCTTGATACCATTCTATTTCCTTCCCACAAAAAAAAGATTCATACCCACCCCAAGGTGGTGGCCGGTCGGGTCTGGTTGGGCTGGGCATACTTAGGGGCATGCATTTTATGTTGCGATTTTACGGCAAGAGAAAGAAGAGTTTAGATATCCATGTTGTTTTGCTTCCAATACTTGTTCATAGACCTCTTGTCTGTCCTTATCATTACTCTATATACCCTTTTTCTTTTAACCGTGTTTCCGATGTACCATCTAGAAGAGAGAAGAAAACCATTGCTTGTCAAACAATTGTCCGTCTCCCTGAACATGTGGCAGTCCTTGCTCAAAGTACCTTTCCAATTATGTACCCATGGGTTGCCAGCAGCCAGACAAACAAAAGAAGAGTGCAATAGATCAGGCCTCATCACACAAATCAGCCAACAATAATAGGAGCCTTCCAGTCCCAATCCCTCTTCTCAGCAGCATCGACCAGAAACCTAGCCACAGCACCCCGCGAGATGGTCGCCATCATCCCGACCGTCCCGTTGCCCTCAAACACCTTGGCCGCATCATCACCCTCCTCGACAAGCCGCGTTGGGCGCACGAGCACGAAGGGCACGGCTCCCTCGGAGGTGGACTCGCGCTCCTTCCGCTGCCGCACCAGCTCCTCTTCCACCGCGTCGTGGTCCTCATACGTGTACACCATGTTGCTCTTACGGAAGAGAAGGCGTAGGATACAGTTGGCGTTGGCGGCCGAGGAGCCTGCGCCGAGGGCGCTTAGGGCTACTATTTTTGGTCTCTTGTTGCCCTTGTTGTTGTTGCTGGTGTTGCTGCTGTACTCGTCCAGCGCCGCAAGCAACTCCACCATGGCGTCCGCCATCAACCGCGGTGGGGAGTCGGTTGGGTCCACGGCCGCGAAGGGGCTGTCGCTTGTGCGGCGGGGGTTGAGGGTTGTTATCACGACGTCAATTGGATTTTTGGATGCGGATAGGGCGCTTGAGATGTCGGATTTGTTCAGTGGGGACCCCCGGACTATGTGTAATAGGTTTTTGGAGTTGTTGGGGTAGTTTGCGATGGCTGAATTGGAGGAGAGACTTTCCGGGTTGCGGGCCAGGGCTAATACGGTGTGGTTCCGGTCGAGGGCTTCTTTTAGGACTAGGATGCCTGTGCGGCCTGTTGCGCCCAGGAGGAGTATTTGCATTTTGGTGTGTGGGTTTGGTGGTTTTGGGAGGGTGTTTGGTGGGTCAGTTGGAGAGGTGGTTGGTGGTGGTGATGGTGATTGGTCTGGTGGCTGAATCAGGGGTGCTTGGTGTTCCTCAAGACGACATCTGGAGTCTGACAGCTTGATACAGATATTCAAAGGAGATGTGAATGCTTCGAGGTAATTGGAATTGAGTAGTGATCAGCAACATTCTCATCTCAATCCTGACAGCGTGCCATGGCCTATATTTACTCATCGCAAGTCCGATTCATCACCCGGATCCGAACACTCATCCGTGCTGTCTCGGCCGATACTCATAAATCCGTCCCCACTCCACGTCCTGGTTGGTCGCGCTCAGAAGTCCTGTCCCAGCCAAAGCGTCACATCAGGATTCCACTAATACCGCAAAAGGATCTAAATTTACATCTAGCTGGCGCCTCGTTCTGGCCAGACCGTCATGACTTGTCAGCATTTCTTAGGCATCCGTTTAAGCCATTATTGCGTTGATGCGTGTGTTGCCTGGACCCAAGTCGTGAGTTCTGTGTGATTTGTGATACGTCGCAGGCGACGGCTCTACTCCCGGAGCCGAGTCTTTCGGCCGAATGAATTCAGTCCTGCACCCAATGTCTCGTCGTCGATGTGCGATAGTATAAATGAATTTGTAGTGCGGGCGAATTAATTGGCGAGAATACCTTCAATCCATCATTCAATTCCATCACTGCAATTGATCGCCTTTCCTCAGCATTCGGGCTCACCGAGGGGAAAGCTATCCGGCGGCACGCGTCGGCGCGTCTCGATGGTCGGTCCGCACAAGCGTCTCCGTGTCAGACCATTAATCTGTAGGCCGTGTGCATTCAAGCTGCCCCAGGCTGGGGAAAACAAAGTATTAAACTGATGCATGCTACATCTATGACTCCCAAACGAAATCCCATCGGATGTTTTCCCCGTCCTTCCGCAGCGAAATCTTGACTAGTATGTCCTGTACAGCCCTGGAGGTGTTGGAACCTTGGTTGATGCATGATGCTTCGTCTTCGGTCTGTTCCATGTCCCGTCCAAAGGCTCCAGATGATATCTCAAAATCATGACGACCAGGACGATCATGATTGCCCGCAATGCAAAATGTCTTCCAGGACAGAATGCATTTCCTCTGCCAAATGCCCGCCCTGGTCAGGAGGCCACTCGTCGACCCTGTTGCTTGAGCTTAAAGAAGCGACTTGTATCGAGCATCCGTGCCGTCGGTCCCCACACAGCTTGGTTTTGGTGCACAGGCGCAGCAGGCATCGCAAGCGATGAGCCTTTATTGAGGGGGTATGTGTTGCCGCGACTGTCTCGGACAGTGGTGTCCTGGAGGACAGATCTGGCATGAGCGGCGTGACTTTGCACGTGAAGGACCTCATTCACGATGGATTCGAGCAGGGGAACCGCTTCCACAACCATGGCGATATTGACAGTCGCGGCCGAATCTTCTACAGCAGCATTGAATTGGTCGAAAACTTCGGCTTCAATACCATGTCGTAGCTCGGCCAAGAGTGATTGGTCCGAGAAGACATACCAGAATGTCAAAAGACCGCGGGTATGGTATTGACAAGGAGTCCTGTACACACCCCTAAATAAAATTGTGCAATGTCTCTCTCTGGTACTCGGTGTTTCCAGTTCACCTCATGCCGTGCCTTGATGTGATGAGAGGCTGTCTCAAGCCCCCCAGACGCATAGTGTTTGTCGAAGGCATCAAAAAACTTCCTCCTTCCTTCGCTCCCTTTGGGTGCGATGTATTCAGAGAACACCATCACGCCTAGAAAGGTGAAGTCCTTGTCGAACTCCCTGGGTCTCTGTGTGAGCTACGCTGTGGCTGAATTGAAGAAATCGAATGAGAGATGACGTACCAGAATCATTTTATGACCTTGGGGTTTCTCATTGGGTTTTGCGGTCCGTAGATTGCATCAGTGCTGGCCAAGGTGATGCATTGGCGTATCCATTGAAAGATAGAGACCACGCCACCATTGACACCAAATTCTTAGTCGATAAAATGCACGAAACTCTTTAGAAAACCTTGGGACATCTCGATTAGGTTGGCGCCCGGCACGAGCGACTGTTTTATGGCGCACATCGTCTCAGGGCGGAAGCTCACGACCCCTTTTTCCTCGAGCAGATTTTCCGACAAGAGATCTACAGTATGGTCGCTTGCTAAGAGGGTACGCTTGCCGAACTCGACAACGTACGGTGCAAAAGATATCACGCTGGCACGCCTTATCTCGCACTGGGAGATATAGAGATTCCGTAGCTATAGGTACGGGAGAATTCCAGAGATGGGATTCAGAGCCAGCCTTCTTCATACGATGTCGCTCATCGGAAACTCAAACATAGGTACAACACGGAATTCCATCCCAACCCCACCGGAGCATCGAATGGCAATCAAGTTGTGTAAATAAGCAACCAGAATGCTTCCACAAGGGTAGAAATATGCTACGATTTTCTGGAAGTGTTTCCTGAGGAAGGCTCGTTGTCCTCAGAAACAATGCGCATGGCTTCATCGAAACCCGTGAAAGTAACCCGCCACTTTCTAGTTGAGTCTCTGGGCTGAATTTCAACGTCAATGTCGTTGTCTGGAACGGCAAGTCCTGCCTGAATCGGTGAGTTCTTGGAAGTCGGCTCAATCCATGCACCTCCGTTGCTTGTGGGCACGACATCGAACTGAAGCACTAACAATGCTGCGAGAGCCATTATCTCTGTGCTTGCGAAGTGCCGGCCGGGACACAAGACGTGACCACCGCCAAAAGATCAGAAGGCCATCCGATCATGTTTCCTCTCTTCTGGTTTGCGAGCAAAACGCAAATGATCAAATGTATGGACATCTGGTCCCCATGCTGAGGTATCCGTGTGCTGTACCGGAGTCGGTACCATGAGAATGCTGCCTTTCTTGAGGAGAATCTGACCGTTTGGAAGGACCTCTTCAAGAACCATGCGTATTCCTGGGTTGGCAGAATGGACGCGTAGAGTTTCTTGGAAGGTGCTCAGGAGGACGGGACGGGACGTCCGGACGGTGGCCAGGTCAATGCAGCTGTAGCCATCGTCCTCGCTGACCGTCACCATAGCTGAAACCTCTTTCCGAACATCAGCCAAAACCTTTTTATCTGAAAGTATGTGGAAAAGGAACCACGATGCGCATGGTGTCAAGTTGCCGAGCACTGCGAATGTGTTACCGAGCTCGCCACGACCAAAGTCGTCAAGGCCGACTCCCCACTGTCCGACGTGATGCTCGAAGCGCTTTCGAACGAGCCCCGAAGCTGTTTTGTACCCACCCTTACGGGCGTAGTCTACCAGGGCTGCAGCTGCTAGTTCACGCGCTTGATAGAGCTTTGGAAAGAAGATCGAAGCCAATGGGAAGACAAATAAGGTCAAGAAGCCCTTCTCGAACGTCCTATAACCGCATGTCAGCGCATTGACAGCACTTGAGTGACCATCACATCTGTCGCACTTACTTCCACGCTTCTACAACCGCACAATCCCGGTATGGGTTCTGAGGCCCCCAGACAGCTTCTGTTGTAGACTTGATCAGGATGTCTCTCGCCCACTCCAATAATCCTGTTCTAGTTGCAGCACTCGTGGCCCTCAATTCGTCCATGCCTTGGGCAAATACCTCTATTGACCTCCTGTTGATCGAATCAAGCTCCTTCCCAGGTCCCATTGCCGACATTATATACTTGGGCCAAGTGTGACTGAATCCATGCTCGCTGGTCAGATCCCGATGCAACAACTCATTTCCTTGCTTGCTGATGCCAACAAGAAGGCCAGCATCCGCAGCAAAAGTCGCGAAGCTGATGAATCGATATTGCTTCTGCAAAGCCGGGATGAGTTCTGTGGAGTTCACCACGTAAATGCGTTGAAATGGTAACTTCCTGAAGTCAGAGTGTGTATTGGGAGCCTGTATTTGTCTCTGTCGTAAATCATATCAGCTACGAGCAACAGTCTCATCACCATCTCTACCGAGAGTTGCAGACCTTAGGCGAACATGGAAATTCGATTTCCCCGAAATCATCCCAACTAAGGGACCGAAAAAGGGTACCCCAGTCAATATCGCTGGTGGCTCTCTCTCGTCCTGGGTGAGGTAAAGGATGAGACGAAGGAAGACATAGACGGCTGTGAAGCCACCTAAGGCGACAAATAGAATTGGCTGCATGGCTGCTGGGATGCTTCAAGGCTTGCCAGCTTGTGCTCCCCATTGCTCGAATGCTACGAGGTTGATTAGAAAAAGACGAAGCAGAGAGGAACTGGAGAGCGGGGACGAGCTGTTTACCAGCTCGTGGTAACACAGTGGACCGGGATATCTGTTGAACGAGCAGCTTCGTTCAATTTGAGCCAGTTGGTTGTGTGGGTCCTGCATTGTGACACCAGAAAGACCCAACTTTGAGTGCTGTTTCCACCACCCCCTACGTTGTGCCATGGACAATACCCGTACAGCCGCAATGGAGGTAAACACGAAGAAGCGAATTCTCCCCTCTTGCCAATGGCTCTTGAATGCAATCCAAGGTGCTAACTTGGATCTTCTGCGCAATCTACAGCATCACGTTGACACTGGGGGCGTTGCGTCGCTATGCCTATTAGCGCAAGCTGTTGGGGGACCATCTTATGCTCCTGGTGCTGGTCATACACCATGCGGAGGCTGCTCCAAAGACTGTTAGAGTCTCGCTGACCTGCCATTCACCTTATCGTATGCAGATATTGGCAAATAAGGTCAACATGCATTGATGGACCAGGGGGCTCGAAGGAAGCCAAGTTTTTAAGACCGGGCCGGCACACAAAGCAGCCGCTTTGCAGGCCGATGAACGAAGAAACGTGCCCACCACTCTCGGTCACGCGATTGTTCAAATGAACTCTGCCAGTGGTGCAGATTCGAGCGTGTTGGTTCCTCGTGAGCGCCTGGGCGAGGATCGCCACAGCCGACACCAGGTGACACGTATCCTGCTCCGGAGTGTGTTTCCGGAATGCCGGCGTTATCTGGTTCCGTTTCTATTCCGTATACAGCCATAGCTATATACTGCGCCTTTATATAGTTATAAAAACTTAAGACCTAGTATTTAAAAAAAGTATATATTACTAATAATAGTAGTTAGATATAATAAGTATATAGCCTAAGCTTTATAATATATAGATAAAGCTAGGTAGAACCGCTCCTAATAGCGCTATTAACTAAAGTTATTAATATATAACTTAAAGGTTAGTTAATAATAAAGTAGTTATATAATAAAGTAAGAATAGTTTTAAGATAATTCTTATATAAATAGTTTTATAAAGAAAATTCTAACTAAAAACTTATTCCTCTACTATTAATATATATATATATATATATTCCTAAAAACCTTTAATAAAAATATAGCTTAAAGAAAGAAAACCCTTTCTAGGTAAGCTTATATATTATATAATAACCTCTATTTTAATATATAGTTAACTTTAAAAAACGTTAAAATAAAGAAATAATTTAAAATAGTCTACCTTTAAGACTTTTATAATAAACTCTTAAACTTTTTAAAAGAGGTATTAAAAGAAGTTTATAAGCTAATAAAAAGAGATTAAAATAAACTTATACTTCTCTATATTTATACTTTTATTATAAATAATAAAGGCCTTTTAAAGTTAATTATAAAGGAGAATTTTAAGATATATCTATAAGAGAAGTACTAGAATATATATAAAGAGGTTAAAACGTTTGTATATAGGCTCTAGGGGGAAGAAACGAGCGACTAAGTAGATAGATAGATAGTTAAAAGGATGAATATAGTGTGGCCGAAGCTATGCCGGCGTTATCCCTGCTGTATGGGTAAGTCCACTAGAGCGGGTTGTTAGTAACGTCTTGCATTCTAGCCGAGTGCAGGCCCAACGGTTCGTAGGGTCATATAGAATCTGCAATAGCGCGCCTCAAATTGGGCTCCATGGCTCTTCAAAATCCATGTCGAAACTACTGGCAACACAAATTTCGGTCGATGATTATCTGCTACCCTTTCAAGGCCTATTTCTTTCTTGGTTTGTCGATCATAACTCACCTTGTGCCTTTCACTCATCCGGCAGGATGGGTTGGTATACTTCGTTGGCCTGGTGCATGGTGCTGCTTGCGGCATGGGCCACCTTTAAACTCTCTGCGGCCTCCGCCGAGCAAGTATTGGTCATACTGGTGAACATGAAGGCCAGAATGAGAACTCCAACCGGTGGTCCGCCCATCTGCTAGCTCTGGCCTCCTATGCACTATAATGATGAAGAACTTGCTCTTCATGTACGCGCTGAGCCGGACGCTCTTTCTTGGGCAGGGACACAGGTTTCAAAAATGCCGATGGCGAATTGGTATGATGGGAAGCCACATGCCTCGAATAGGGCCGGTGATTACAGTGGACTGTCTTGGTGAAAATTAAAGTTACTACCAGTTGACGAGAATCCGTAGTCAAAGAGGACTCAAATACCTAGTGCATATGTTCTGCGAGCCTTATCACAAGCAGTGTACATGTTGCCAAACTTGCTGTGAAAAGGAGCACAAGCTCATCTCCACCTTGCATGCTACCGTTCGTCGCCCAGACAGCAGCTGAGCGGCCGGTGTCAGAAAGAAAATGCAGCATGGCTTGGACAGGATAACCAGCTTCCCAGAGCTCGGGCCAGCAGTATAGGGATGGGTGTGAATTTCACCGTCTGCGTGAGACACATCATGGGCAGTGATAGTTGCCATACTCTCTCTTTGTATGAGGACTCCCTTGGGGCTAATGTGTGTCTGCGCTTAACTCGATGGGAGACATGGATAATCTCCAACTGGTAGTTCTGTAAAGTCACCTGATGGGTCCAAAGTGGACGAGTGGCGTCGGATCGCCTGCTAGTAACACGGAGAAACTTGGAGAAGCATGATTTGAGAGGGTGCCGTGGTACAGACTCTCAACAACCTCGGGTCTGTGGGCCATGGTGATTCGTGACGACCGGGAGTAAATATTGACTTCCTACGCTATGCTCAAGCTTTACACTTGGTTCCATGCGGTATAACCAAACGGAGTCTGAATCTGCACAACGTGTCATAAGTTGGTCAGTATGTAGCGAGTATGTATCACATAGCCCGCATATGTGTCACCAAATCCTTGTCCTTCGCATCTTGACTCCATCTGGGACTCTCGATGGATTGCTTGGCACGACGCGGTGCTCGAAGCTGCCCCAAGCGAGGTCCTACCACACTTGAGCGGCCAGCGTCAGCCTATGAGAACGCGATCAAAGGTGACGTGAGAAACTGAGTCGCGGCACAAGGTAATTCGGTGTCACCCGGCAGGATTAAGCCAAGCCTTTGAGGCTGATTACGCGCATACACTTGACTTACCAATAAATGTACATCAGATCTTAATGTCACCTAAACCCCACCTCCCTAGGTTGGGAGACTTGCTGCCTCCCGATTCTTGCGCTTGACCATGTCTTCGGACCCAAATATGCATGCATCTCGCAACCCAGACGGAGTCAGGTATTCGTAAGATGACTGGCTCGGGCCGCCAAGGCCTCAATGGTTTCCCAGAATACCAAGGCGGGGAACCTCTGTAAGCACAACAAATATTTTGTGCCCCCATGCTAGTCAGCTGGAGCCTGGAGGATTTCTCTGCCGTAACCACAAGAAAAAGAATCTCAATAGGACCCTATGATTTAGCTTAACAACAGGTGGTATGCGACTAGCCCTTCGAACTTGGCCAATCAACCACATCACTTACATATGTGAGGCCAATGTGTATGATTTGTACACACAGATTACTCGGATCTTCTCCGCCACGGATCTCAAAAACCCAAGCTAGAATGATCATGCCCACCTGGTCCCGCAAGGGCGCAGTCCCGTATTTGCTCACATTTTCTCATGGTCTTTAACTCAATTAATCCAGAGTTTAAGCAACACCACAGATAAGTGTCGCCATCCATGTTGCTTCAGTCAAATTCGAAGAACTATCATTAAGCCCGTGATGATGCGAGTTACGGTATTTTCTTGTTCCGCAAAACCGTGACTTGTAAAGGGGATACATATGAAGCTGGGGTTGTGTGGCATTATGATCCTGTCTCAAGCCAAACATCCACAGTTTGTGGAGAATTAGATCTGATTATATGCCAGAGCTGGAACCCTGTCTTGGCTCATTTTGACTGTTCGTGACACTGGCCGCGACGGAGGGATCTTTGAGTGGTGATGACTCTGCCCCTTCGCTGTGTGCATGAGCTTTAGGCTTGGCTGAATATGGTATACATTTCCTGAGGGCGGTGAAGCTGAGGACCTGGATCTATACAGACTCAAAAAGGCAAATTACGTGTTCCTGTTTGCAACGGATATCTGACCGTCGTTTTCTATCATGGACTGCTCACACTGAAACGAATTTACCTTTGCCCCGTCATTTTGGTCAGTCATCTCGCAAAATGATGCAGCTATTCAGAAGTTCGAGATCTCACAGCGCAATTCATATTCACTATTTTTGTGCTTACATTTGGAGTCATGTCAACCTGTCCACGAGTTCGACTCAATCAGTTCGCTAGTTAGACTTCGCAGTTGTGGCATATTAGTCATTATTCTATTCAAATGCTCCCCACTAATTCAGAGAGAGAGAAAAGCAATGAAGTAATGCATTGTCCTCTCTTTGACCTATCTCACGTCCAAGCCCTCTCGCACGTGGTATTGGCCGTCGTAACCATTCCTAGTTCGATCTCTTGTGCGCTTGCTACGGCACAGTCCTGTCCAATAAGCCCGTCGCTACTGCCGTTGCTCAAGCTGTGTCCATGAGAACCATGCTCTTCGATCTGGATGACAGTCGTGGCACGGATCGTCGATTCTAGTACGGATTGCTCGTCTTTGCGTGAGCGGCCATGGAACGCGCTGCCGGCGCCAGACCGTGGCGTGGTCCCTCCTGTGAGGGGAGATTGTGTCCAGCCCATCCATGCGTATACGGGCTTCAGTAGCGAGTTGAAATTCGGGAGGCATGCGCAGATGATGCCGACGTATATTTCGAGACCTGACCAGGTTCCGACCTCCAGACCATCCGCTAGGCACGGGGAAAAGTCAGTCATGGCCGGTATGGAAGTTGAGCGTAATTGGGAGAAGCGGATGGGTACAAAGGTCTGACTGTGGCTGCGACCTACCGGTTGGATTTTGTGATAAGGTAAAGCGATTGATCATGGTTAGGCGGTAAAGGCTGACAACGGTGACACTGATATCCGATACACGCAATTAATCCCAAAGGCTCCCCACTCAAAGTTAACCAGGACACTCACAAAATCCCAAATCCAAACATTATTCCGGATAGTATCTTCTTTCGGAGTGAGAGCTTGAGCCGCATGATGAAGGGAATAGGAAGGAGCAAGATCCATAGGTCGATGGATATGTCAATGGCTGCGCCGGCCCAGAAGACAGCGTGTAAGCTGATACAGTGGCCCTCGTGCTGATCATCCCAGGATTTCCAGAAATGATCAATTGGTGTACATCCAAACAACATGGCGATATCCAAGGCGACGCAGAACGCGACGAGCAAGGCAAGGGTACATTGAATGAGCCTCCTTGGTAAAGGATCATGGCCCAGAAGTCGGTAACAAAACAGTAGTATAGATCCTCTCACGAGATGTCGGCTCGTTATGTATATCACGAAGATGACATAAATTCCCTTGAAAATGGTCGTGATATCGTCGAACGGTATAGCCCAGATATCCATACCTAAGCCAAGGTCGAGGACTGTGGAGCGGGTGTCAGTTTGCTGAACAATTTGCAGAACACAGGAGCGAGAGTTAAATCTGGGAATTTTACCCATCAGCCCAATTATTGTGAATGCAACACATCCTAGCTAGGAAATACCAAATGCTCCCGGTCAGCATAGAAGACGTCTGGGGTGAGGTTCCTGTGAGGCAAGCTTGGAACTTACAAAAGACAAAGCGATAATTATATCGTCCCACCAGAACGGATACCCAACCTTCAGCCTCGCGATGACCCGCAACAAGACAGAAACCGCGCAGAGGGCAGTGAACGTCAAAAATACAGGGTAGGGATAAAATGGAGCCGTAGTCGGCGAGACTCCACAGTATTTATCAGTCAAGTTCTTGGTCGACAGAGCCTCCCGGACGGTGCAACTATCTTGGATGCACGTGGTCGCTTGTGCTGTGAGGTCTTCGTCGTGACAGGCACAGGTTTGATTCGTGATTGCACAACCGACATTGTCAAATGCAGCTATTAAGCATCCTATCTATGAGGTGCAGTCTTAGCATATTTTTAATAGTACTCAAGCAGCCTTTACATACAGGAACTTACAGAGCATTTGGGCAATGCCGAAACCAAGTCCAAAAAGTCGGACATGGTGGATGGACGAATCCAAGCATTGAATCAGCTCACCACTGGGATTTCAGAGTTTGAGACAAGACCACCTGACCAGGGAGGTCTGTTTTATTTTATAGGATAATTTTGCTGACCACCACCGGACATTTTGCATATGCAGGCGCACGCCCAAGCTGTCTCACCAAATTCTGACCCTCACCGGTGAGCAGCGAAGTCTTGGCCTGCCGGTTATAGTGATGGAAACCCCAAGGTTAAATGCACGTCTTTCAAATAGTGCATGTAGTGTAACTTTAAAGAGTAAAGTGGCACCCCACCCTCCGATGATTACTCTGGGACAAGCTTGTCAGCTTCGGTACCGACCCTCTCTCAAGCTCCCAACAGTCCGCGCTGATCAGGGCACCGTAACGCTGGATGCCCAAGACATGTATAAGATGGGGCTCCGTGTCTGACGGCTTGTCAAAGGCGTGACGCTAAACTAAAGCCACATGTTTGCTCATTCACCCGCTACTCTTCCTCGCCGGTCGCATCGTGAAGAAAATGGGGTCCACGATCGGCTCCTCAAAGTTTACTGGGCCTATCTAAACACCGGCCATGACCCCGGCCGGGGTATAAGGTGATCTTTCCGGAATGGGAGCCAAAATCGACACGTTCGATAGGATCCCTGGGGGTGGAGCCGCATTTCCTTCCCCCTGCGTCCGGGTATTTTGCAAAGACCATGCCCCAATGGAACCACAAGAGATTGGGGCTTCTAGAAACCAACAAGGCTCTGGGCTGTTGGTCGCACCACTGAGGCAATGATCAGCACTAGCACCACATACATGCGTACGGTCGCTCGTTTCAAAAGGACGGCGCAATGGCTTGACACTTGACACTGTTGTCTCGATACCTGGGTTGCATTGGGATATGTTCGTGAGTACAATGGGTGTGTGAGCCCATGTCAGGAATTGGATCCACCCAAGAGCCATGAAACATGAACATCGCCTTTTCCTTCACTCAGACAGTCTGTGTGTTCGCATTTTCTGCAGCACCCGCACTATCCTGGCCCGGATTTACTTCTTCATAATGAGCCCACTTGACGAAGCGATAATATAGAGCCGCCAAGGCCGCACCCAGAACTGGCCCCAACCAGTATATCCAATGATAACCAGGAAAGTTCCTCCCGGCTACAGCACAGCCAAAGCTTCGAGCAGGATTCAAGGAACCTCCCGTGTAGAATACTCCTGTCGCGAAAGTCAGTGGCCCAGCTTTGTTCGATCATAGGATCACACAAAACATGCGCAAACGTTGAACTAACCGGTAAGCTCACATATAAAGAGAGCCAATCCGATGCCGATCGGGGCCAGAAACGTATCCTTCGACTTTTCGGCGGCGAGCATGAGGATGACAAAGACCAGTTCCGCCGTCATGAACATTTCGATAAATAAGCCCTTTGCCGTCGACGTTTCCGCCGATAATAACGTGTTCACTTGAGAGATGTCGCCACTGAACATCGCCGCGGCTAAGCCGCCAGCGCCCATGGATGCCAACAGCTGTGCAGGGACGAGAAATGCGGTTCGGACCCAAGGGAGCTGCTCAGCAAGAGTGAGACCGAGAGAGACCTGAGAATGTGAAAAATGTGAGAGCCAATTCCTCGCATGCTCTTTCTCAGGGGACCAGACTCACTGCCGGATTGAAGAGGCCGCCGCTAATCCGGTAGAATGCCCATGCATTCACAAGCAGCGAGAAGCTGTAAATGAGGGAGATAAACACAACCGTCTGGCTGCTAGCGCCTCCGCTCTGTCCGGCAGGTGCGGCGGCTTGGGTGAGCGCCATCAATTGGCCGCCATAGCCGAGCCAAAGGAAGAAAAACGTCCCCAAGAACTCGCTGGAGGCTGCCACGAGATGGCTTCCCAGGACGCTGATATTCCCACCCTTCACATGCGGATTGCTCGCCGCGCGGTGAATCCAGCTCTCCTTGGGCTGTTCGGCTGCCATAGCTCAGGGGTTCCTCTTCGGTACTTGCAGCTCGAAATCCGTGAGCCCAACGGCTTCTCTTGTCTGAGAATTGGAAGGGTGGCAATTGTAAATATGGATGCGCAATTGAGATCATACACAGTAGACGGGACACGGAAACGGGATGTCGCTCATGAGATCAACGACTCCGGATTAGCCCTAGTGTATTCAATGCACCGACGTGATGGGCCGTGTCGATTCATAGCGCTGCATTTAGCAACCTTGTGGCTTAAGGCTAAGAAGAGCCACTTCGTCTTTTATATCAAGGGCTGACGCTCTTCCGTAGGCCAAAACTGATGGGTTTTATGAAAGTCGAGAAGTCACTTTCTACTTGGAACAATTGAATGGAATTTGACGTCACACAGCCTAGTAGCACCATCCGCAACGAAACATCTCACATCGTGGAACATCATCAATGGATATCGGCAATGACGGCAGTCAATGTCCACTTTCAATCACAAGGCACATCCTTGTTCCATACTATGAGCGTTCATATCAAAGCGACCACCCAGGCAGTCGATGGCACCACGCGAGCAGAGTGCTGCGGGTATGCTCGGTGATACAGATTACGTTGTCCTCGAAAAGGGATTGGTCACCTGAATTCACAGGCGAATGAAGGGTTAGCGAAGGTCTCGATGGGCCTCGCTTTAACACGAGATTCTGTGCTTGACAGGGTAGCACAAAACTGAAAAGAACAACACACAGAGCACTGCATGTCGGGAAATGAATGTTAGCGGTACAGATTATGAGAAAGATACACCAAACTTCGGCACAGGATCGAAAATACTTATAGGATCGCAAATAGCCCCTTGGTATCGTGTAGATGTACCTAGGTGGGTGACACATCTGGGAGCCCAGACGAAGCCTACGACGCCTTGCTTAGATCGAGATCGTATCAATGTCCTCGTCGTGAGATTTGCAAGTCGATTGATTATGCTGCACTAAATTCCGTTCAGAAGTATTAATTTTGCTTAAATTCGGGAGCCCAAGCAGTCTTGGGAGTGAAAAGTTCACATTACGTCAGTTCCCTCCATACCGTGCTCTAGCGGGTACTCAAGAGGGTCACTATAAATACCCATACCTTTCTAGCTATCTCCTAACTACTAAACTGCTTCTCTTCCTTTGAAACTATCACCATGATGTTCGTCTCGATAAGACGGTCAAAATAGTATATATTGTCAGGCCTAAATAAAATCCTAGTAATTGTAAGGCTATTCTAAAGGCTGAAATTAGTCGTTAAGAAAAAGAGGTTGTAGGAGTAGAAATAGACTTGCCTAGGAGGTTCCTTCCTCCTAAGAGTTTCTCTCCTAATTTCTTAAAAGTAGGTCTCCTACTTTAGGCTAGCAGCTAGCCAAGAGAGATTCCCTTTCTTCCCCTTCCTACTAGGTCTGAATTCTAATTCTAGTTCTAGTTGGCTTCTAAGGTCTAATTCTAAGGTCTAATTCTAATCTCTAATTACTAGTTCTGGCTTCTAGTTAACTTAAAGGAGGAAGGTGGAGGACTTAGTGTTGTTAAGCTTAAAGGAAGGAAGGAAGGAAGGAAGGAAGGGGAAGGGCTCTCCTCCCCTTATATAAGGGAAGCTCTGTAACCCTTTTTTCTTCTATGAGTCCTTCTACAAGTCTATTTCCCCTCTCTATAACTACTTTTCCTCTCTAAGTCTATTATTATTAGAAGTATACTAAGAAGCTATTTGACTGCTTGGAAGTCAAGATATACTCCTCTCTGAATCCATTGAAAGTCGGTGTTGTAGGAAAGAGGTCTTAGGATTAGGTAGGTAGTCCTAATAACCCTCTTGAGTATACACTAAAGCACGGTATGGCTCCCGTGGCCACCACAGATACAGCATCGTGATGAAAGCATGACCTCGGGATGTTACCACCCGCCGAGGCTTGTTTTCGCCACAAATTTGAAAACAACTGCATCATAGGGTCCCTTACATGCGAAAATACTACCTAGGCATCGCATGAAAGCTCTTGATGTAATCATTTCCAGGAACCGGCACATGGGCAAATCCTCAAATTCGGTAGCCAGGACGGGATATAGGAGGTTCATGGTCTGGTGTAACAGTTCTGTCCAGCGTATTTGGCTACATACTGCTTCGATTAAATCTTCACAGTCTTTTATAGACCGAAGATATCACAAAAACCGGCGCGGCGAATTAAATTTGAATCCATGGATGTTCGCGTCACCCTAGTCGCTTTCAATTTCCGTGATGTATCTGTTCAAGTCTGGGATTGCGTCGGGTGGCGAAGAAGCGTACGTATGCGTCGCAGACCCACGTCAGGACGATGGGCCCGTACCAAGGGAACAGACCGGCCCCCGTGGCCCAGCAGAACTCGCGAGTGGGCAGATTGAGACACATAATAGTCCAATATCCGTGCGGGTTTTCGCACATACCAGCTCCCCTAACCGCTGCCCATCTTTCCCAAACAGGACACATTTCTCTGAAAGTACCTAGGTAGCACTTCTGTTTGACCTAGCAGTTAGTATCTAGTATCAACTGCGAGCACATTATAATGCATTCCTCAAAGCAGAGCTTACAGATGCCAGAATGCAATTTTCATCGAATCAGCGTATTTCCGCTGTGGCAGGGTTGCGGCATGAAAGGCAAGAGGGACGGGAAAGAGCGTTAGCCTTACCATACTTAGGTAGTCAGCGCGATAGACTGTACGCATCTAGAGGGCCTTTGAAAGCAGCCGCGGATATTCGGCTCAACATACGACTGCATAATGTGGCTGTGTGGCTAGGTTGTGCCCTTGTGGGAACTCCTTCTATGACCTGTCAGTCCATCGGCGGAGAAAGCCGGGCAACTTGACCCGGAGCGTAAGTCTTCGGAGACTAGCCTTCAAGTTCAGCCCCACTTAGCAATGGTCATACTTTTCTTTTAAAAGCAGAGCAAATCAGAGAAAGAGAGAGAAAAACGAGAGTGGGAATAAAAGAGACAGGTCGACCCGAAGATGCGCTGCAAGACTACATCTGTTGTGATACCTTTCTAAGTTCTTCATTCACTGATATGAAAGGTTGAAGAGCTGCATGGTGCAATAAAAGCTCAGTGGTCTCCATCGTCCACGTTGAAGCTGGCCGTCTGGTGTCCGAACCCCCTTCCCGACTTGGCTGCGGACATGGAAGCGGCGTTCCTTTGGGCTTCGAAGTCTCTACCGAGGTGTCTAGTACAAGGACAAGACTCCTAATTGTGACTATACAATCTTCCTTTCCATGATCTGCTCAATAGTATGTTTGATAGCCCGCGTAGGCTGCTTGGGCACAAGCGGGTTGATCCAAACAGTGCGAGCTGATAAATGGACCCTGTTTGACTGTCCTGTGGGTCAACGGCAAGAACGCAGTTTGTATGTGGAGTCTTTGGCAGCATATGCTCGACAGGAATTGGGCACATTTTCCGGTTGGAAGAATCGGCCCAAATGAAAACCCGACTTTCGTGTCATTGGAGTCATCTCAATTCGGCCATGTCATCCGGGCTGCTCGGAATTGTGGGAGTGCACCGGATCACCAGATTTGTGCCGCTGTACTTATACTCAGCAGTGCGCTGACTCTTAAAAGTTCCAAACATCATTAAAAGTACCAGGCACTCAGGGCACTGCGGACAATGTTGTGCTCCAACATCAGAGTGCGTCGTGTCGAGTGGGCGTTAAACTCTGGCCAAGTCTCGGTCAGCCGGGTCAGACCCCCGCTTCCAATGACGCACGTGGACAAAGGCTAATGTGTGCTTCCGGGACTTAGAATTGACGTCCAAAAAGTCAAGCAACTCACGTTAGACATCCGAGTCTGAGGGAGGCAATGAATAGCGCAGTCTTGGCTCACCTTTAAAAAGCCATTGATCAATCCAGGCCGAGACCAGCCACTTCCAAATAGCAAGCTTCTCAGATATTCACTCTCATTACTATGAGAGTCATCATCGTCGGAGCCGGCCTAGGTGGCCTCACTGCGGCATTGTGTTTCGCTCGCAATGGACACAAGGTTCAAGTCCTCGAGCAGCGCCCCGGTCCAACCCCTGTCGGCGGAGGTATCAACATTCGGCCGGGAGCCACAAGACTTCTTCAGAGCTGGGGCTTGACCAAGGGATTGGATCAGATCTGTGACATCACAAGCGCCAATGCTCTACGGAGCCTGAAGACCGGCAAAATCGCTACTCGCGCTGTTGCAACTGACATCTCTGATTCTCAAGACCTGGGGACAAACAGGGACATACTGATATCCCTTATGCATGAGAAAGCCCGCGAAGCTGGTGCCATCCTCCTGTTCAATACCACAGTCGTCAGAGTCTCAGACACTTCGCAAGAAGCTCAAGTCTGGCTTGGAGGCGGAACAGTCCTACGGGCAGACCTGGTATTGGCGACAGATGGGGTCAAATCCAGCATCCGAAAACGGATTCTTCAGGGGTGTACCGGGCCGACCGAGCCAGAAATCAGCGACGTGACGCTCTATGGCATCCGGCTGACCAGAGATCAGATGATTCGCGAGCCTGCACTGGCACCTCTTATGGACAACTCCTACATCAACGTGTACATGGGCGAAAATGGCATAGTACACGTGACGAGTAGGTATAATCACAAGCTCAACACATATCAGGCGTTGTTCTGCATCAAAGGCGAAACCGACCAGAAGGGACTGTGGGACGAAGAGGGGGACATCGAATATGTTCGCGGGTTCTTCCGAGACTCCTGCTACGAGATTGTGAGAGTGCTCGAGATTGCCGACGCTTGTGATAGATGGAAGCTGGCTGAGCTTCCCGACCTCCCTCGTTGGACTAGCGAAAATGGACGAATACTGCTGCTCGGTGACTCTGCTGTAAGCTACAAATACAATTCTCTAATCTCTGATACCTTGGCTGACAGACGAAACTAGCACGCCATGTACCCAAGCGCTGCTCAGGGGTACTCACTTATCGTGGAAGATATTGGTGTTCTCGACTACCTCCTGTCGAAAACCCCAGACCCCAATGCCAACATGAAGACAGTCAGTAAGGACTGGCAGAACTTGAGAAAGGCTAGGTGCGAACGGATCAAAGCCTGGGCAAATTACAACATAGATATTTTCTCAAGGCCACCGCCACAAATCAAAGCATCGGAGTCTAGTACTTGGCAGTACAGGTCTCTCAAAGACACAAAGCCAGACATGAATGCCCGATTCGGCACAGCTCCGTTCTTGAAATGGGCACAGGGTATCGACGCCATTGAAGAGGTCAGTTCCCCTTCCATTATCATAGCAATTTCACATCGCTGAACTTGAATCTACTGCAGGCCGACAAATACTTGCGAGCGAAGCAGCCGCGTCTGTAACTACGTAGGTAGATGATGTACTCCCAAACAGTCAGCGATCTAATAGTATGACCATCATCCAGGGGCTGGCCAGCCCCTATGCAACAATTTATCTCTTAAAACAAGTCGGGGTTCTCAGTGTAGACTCGGATGGGAGACCAACCTCATATTTCATCTCTGACGATATATAGCGCTGAGGATTAAGCAAAATTTGCACTTCCTGAACGCTGTGCGTTCAAAGCATCAACATCACTGATGAGAGCAGACCCCTGGTTCACACCTTCTCCTAGCATCGGATGCATAGTTCCAATCTCAGTAAAGTCTCTTCATATGTGTGCATTACTATCTGAACGCACCACAAAATTCTGTAACATCGTTCGCTGTGATGAATTGGAGCGTAATTGATCAACCAAACGCGCTTCTAGTATATGATATCTGTTCCCTCTCGCAAGCTATCGATAATGACGTTACCCTGCCACCTTGGAGGCACCTCCACATTGAGTATGCAACCCAAACCACAGGATTCAACAATTCTACGAGATCATGTAGCCAATTCGACATTAGGGCCATATCGAAGAGTCCATAAATCAATGGGATAATCGACCTCTCCAGGTACTGTCACCACGGGTGCGCCAGTCGAGAGCATATTGAAGTCAAAGAGCTCCGCACCAAAGTCGTAGATGCTAGGCTCAGCCTCAGTTGTCCTCACACCACGCTGGCTCTTGTCGCCAGACGAGATACCCAGCGACTGTTCCTGCATATTCCCTAGTGCGGCGGCCGACGTATCCCCTCGAGAGTCGCGTGCGGACCTTAAAACTTGGGGAGGTGTGGAATGCCCGGCTGATGAACTCTCTGGCGAAAGCCGGGACGCCGTCGGTACAGGGGCGGTCGTCAGCTCGGGAGGACTTTCTGAGTCCAGGCCCTGGCTCCATTGATCAGCGATGAGCTCGAGACCATCGCTCAGTATCCGGAATAAAAGAGCGTTGTCCTGCTCGTTCAGCTCGCGAAACCCCGGCAGTCTTTCGTGTATGATAGAGGGTCCTTCCGTACTAGCATAGTCACGAAAGGACTGCAGCTCCTCCGATAGGTTGCGGTCGACGTACGGAGACTTAGGACGAACGTGGCCAGGGAAACAAATGTCGAAGACACGGAACCATTGTTCTTCGACAGCAACTTTCGTGGAGCACTTCCCGGAAAGGCTTTGCGCCTGAACCTCACCAAGTCCCTCGACGACAAACCCCGGTTTCTCCAGGCAAATCCTCTGCCTCACGTGGGCATCTCTGGCGTCCTCGGAGTGGAAAGTTTGGCTGCACACGGGGCAGTACACACCCTTGCGGTGGCATCTCCTCAGATGTTGCTTGACGTCCCGGATTCTCTTGAGATCGTACCGATAGCAGCGTCTATGTTTTACTGGAGACATCTTACTGAACGGACAGGCGAATGATCGATTCTCGGTCGATTTCTCTGTTGTCCCTTTGGGCCTTTTTCGTCTTCTCGAGTCCGCCTCGTCGCCATCTTCAACACTGTCATGGGAGTCAGAATTCCTCTTCCTCTTCTGGCCGCCACCGTGCTTGGTGCCACTGGTCTTGGACTGTGGCTGTCCACCGCTGGTTCTGCTGGTGGAACCAGTGCCGTTGTTCCTCGAATCCGTGTCATCAAGCTGTTGTTGGCTCTCCGTGCGATAGGAGATGTATCTCTGCAATAGCAGACTGACGATTTCATTTCTCTGGGAATCAAGTGGATGTGGTTGCTCTGTGTCCGAGAAATATGTCCCTGTCTCATCACAGGACGAAAGTGATTCAGCACTCGTCTCGCCAGGAAGCGGTAAAGCATCACTTGGTCCGGGGACGTCTGTGTTCGTAACCTCGGTGGCGGTGACAGGTCCGCTCACGGAGTAGTATTTGCGCACCATGCCTAATGTATGCTCGGAGTATGATTGATCGGATTCGTTCTCTTGCTTTGGCATGATCCTAGAGTCGACACTATGCGATCTATGCTCTCGGGTACTGCGTTTCCCAGAAGGTGCCCGTCGCCTCTTCTCCACCCTCATCCGTCGCTCACATATGAAAGTGCTCAAGTCGTTACTCCTGGTCTTTTTTGAAAGCTGTGACCATTGTGCGCCATTTTTTCTGTCTCCATTCTCCCCCAGATTTCGAGAAGGAGATGTTAGTGGCGCCTTATGGTCGTTAGCTCTTGAAGTTGGGTCAACGATGGTGTCCCCTGTGGAGAGCTCCACGACAGGGCTTCGCTTGGCGCAGGGATCGTTCTCGTTCGAAGGAACTTCTAATTCATCTCCGATCGACTCCCTCGGGCTCCCTGCCATTGATTTGACACATGCTTGGGTTGACGCAGGACGCACGATGCGGTGCAGATATATGTTGTCCTCGCCTTGCCCGTGACCTGTCACATTCAGCTCACTCGGCAGTTGCAGCACTCGGGCGGCTCCTGATGTCTCTGCGTGGCCCACTCCTTTTGAAGACTTTCGAAAGGCCATACAATCATTATCCGAAGAGGTAGAAGAATCATCTCGCCGCAGTGGCGGCAAGCTAACTTCCGAATAGTCCATATGACTTTCGTGAACCTGGTTATATCGAATCAGCTCGCCGTTACATGAATAGGACTTCATGCCAAGAGTGATCTCACCAAAGGAACCCCGTTTACCCCTGGAGTCCTCATACCAGGACTGGAGAGCAGTAATCCCTGGTGCTCTGACAAGCTCTCATCGTTCAGAACGAGCTCATTCTCTTCCAGACTCTCAGCAGGTTCAACAAGACCGGCATTGGCGACCAAGTCGTCCATATCCTCTTCGAGGCTCAGTTCTGGTACCGAAACAGCCACCTGCGTTGGCCGGGACCTCGGCGAAATGGGCGGAGACTCGAGGTAAAAATGATGTCCATGTGAGGAAGCTGTCCCCTTGCCGAAAGACCACTGGCTCATACAATCCCAGAAAGCTGCATGGCTTGAGTTGAAGGTCCAGGGATTTTGCACACCACCAATTCCGTTTTCTTGAGTCCCATTTTGGGCCCCAGCCAAGCATGTGGCAAGCGGGATCGAGCTCACACAATCCATGGCGGGAGAATTGGGATACCGAATCGTCCGATTAGGTCCCCGTAGAACAGAACTCGATAAATGCTAATGGAGTAGTGAGCGTGTGCAGGAGAAGGAATGGGGGGGGTTGGGGTGTGGCTGCTTATCAAAAAAAGGGGCTCTCAACTCGGATGAGAGCACGCTTGTGCTCTCGAGAGCCGAACTCTGACTGGTGCTCTCGGTACAGCCTGCTTATTCGACTGCAGGCATATGCACGCTCTGAGTTCAGCTCGCTGCTGATTCCCTTGCGCCATTTTACTGCTGCATACCTTGTGACTTCAAAGGTGCCCAAGGCGGTCTGGGTAAAGCGGCTCCCAGCGAGTGTGGTGTCGCCACTTGAATACCCATGGGGGCCAAGTTACATCGGTTCTGGAATGCCCAAATGGAAGGCTGCCCTGTTGCTTCAATGGAGTATGTGCCATTGAGCGGCCTGGTTGGGATACCCGTCTCACCTCAGCAGTGTCTCCGTACCACATGCCCCGAGCTGCAGATCTGTTCATTGATTGATGAGATGCATTTGACACATGTCTCTGGATCTGTAGACAATTCGTGGTCATGTGCTAAAGCGGAACACCACCAGTTGGCATTTCGTGGCCTGTAGGGCCAAGAGACGATTTATGCCTCAAGGTATGGGGAGATTTTCGTCCACAACTCATTTGTTTCAAATCGCTTTACAGAATTCAAATGCAATAGTTTTACAGATGTCCTTGTCTTCCAAGGACGCCGGGGACTAGATGCACCCAGCACGGTAACAGGAGGTCTCCGTTTTGAGTATCACTGCTAAAGACGGCGACATTGACAAGCATCACTTGCAACTCTCATTGGCTAGCTAGCTCCCCGCCAACGGCGCCGTGGACGCCACATGTCAGCTTGAATGCCAAGGCAGCGGCCCCACTTTACAGGACGCTCACTCTGATGGCGTTGGCGGGCCGTGATGGGGTCCTCCAAAGTTTAATTCGGGGCTGACACGGAAACGCCGGACCTTGACTTGGCCCGGACTCCAGGACCCATCTACTCACCTCAACACTTCGCGGCCCCAGGCACGTTCTCAAGTGTCGTTGTCCAGATTCCCTTCTGATTCAACGCCAGACGCCATTGCGCTTTCGAAATGGGTGTCAATATAAGATCAAGCATCGTGAGTCGTCCAAGCTGGACCTACGTCCCATCCCATCTTCCAGGTCCTACTGCTGACGCATTTCGCAGCTGGTGGTGCTTCTTGCTCCTCTAGCTGCGTTGCTGGTCGCGCGAGTTCGTGTTCTGTCACTGGCTTACTTTAATGCTCAAGAACGGATGCCCAGACATGCGAACTTCAGCTCGCATGAGGTCAAGTTCGCAGACCAGATTCGAAATTGCGAAGATGCGGTGTTGGTCGAGAATAGAGGCATCGCACTTCTGGCATGTGATACCGGCCGGGAGAACTGGAACACGGTCATGGTAGGCCCACGACATCTGCCTTTTGCCCGACCTAAGACTGATCAGTGGCAGGGTGATTTTGTCGACGAAGCTGAACCAGACCCCAACGCTGAGCTCTATGTCTGGAATTATGGCGACGAGGACGGCGGCCTCGTGCGTATCAAGGTCGATGGTTTCGACTCGGAGCTCCGCACAATAGGATTTGAATACCACGAGCACAGCTCCTCGCTCTTTGTCACCAACCATGGACGCCAGGGCTCCCGGGTCGAGCAGTTCCAGCTGGACCTCGATACTCTTACAGCCACGCACGTCCGCACCGTGGCTCACCCGTTGATCAACATCCCGAACTCCATTGCGGCGGTCAGCGGCTCTGAGTTCTACGTCACAAACCAGCACTACTTCACGGCCCGCGAGCACCCAATTCTTTGGGCCCTCGAGACGTACACCGCGCCGCCAATAGCGACGGTCGTGCACGTGCATATCCTAGAGAACGGGACCGTCGATGCTGCCGTGGTAGCCCGCCAAGCCTACCCTAATGGCATCGTGCTCTACAACGACACGACCCTGGCCGTGGCGTCCTCGAGCAAGCGGACCGTCAACCTGTACAGCATCTCCTCGGCAGAAGATGCGGGGGCGCACCCGAGTCTGACACTAGCCGACAGCTTCTGGCTGCCCTTCCTCCCGGACAACCTCGCCGTGTCCAAGGATGACGGAGCACTGCTCGTGGCAGGGCACCCGCACCTGCCGAGTCTGAACAAGTTCGCGCGCTCCCGGAAGATCTGTCATCGTCCGGAGGTGCTGCATTCAGAGGACCAGGAGACAAAGGCCATGTGCGAGGGCACCGGCGCCGCCTCTTGGGCGGTCGAGTGGACTCCGGAAGGTGGGGTGAGACACATATATGCGGGATGGGAGTACCCGACAAGCGCGACGATTGTGAGGGATAGGAAAAGAGGCGTGGGGATTGTAGCGGGGCTCTATGCCAAAGGCCTGCTTGTATGGCGTGACTGATCTATCAAGCACGAGAGATGAAGGAAAGCCACGGGTGATGGCCACACGACTGCCACCCACCGGGCTTGATCGATGATTTTGGTGCCCCCCTTTTGGAAAGTCGTCCATAGGTACAAGGCAGGGGGGCGAAAGAGCTTTGAAAGAAGTACGATATCTGCCCTGTCGAGGATTTATATATGCTGCTATCTCGGTGTTCGGTTCGGCTGGGGAACGCACACTTTTACCTACCTACCAAGTGGGCAGGTACCCATGCTCCTTGTGGTTGTGCAACCAATCATGCGTGTCTTGGAGGGGTCTTGGTTACATTGGTCGGCTAAGCTGACCTTGAAGCTCCACTGTGTCGCCATGAAATTGGCATCGATTCTCAGCTGCCCGGCCCATTTTAATCCTTCTCATTTCTGTACGAATCTCTACACCTCTTCCCTTCGTCATGGACTTTCTGAGGCTTCCTCGCCTCCCTTCGGATGGTTGGCGGAAGACCGCCGTTATAAACACCAGTATCGTGGGCTTCTTCGTCTTGGCAAACCTTTCTACTCTGATTTGGTCCGTAACCAAGAGCGGCTTCCTTGGAAATAATGTTTTCAGCCAAGGTGACTGCAACGACATTTCACGGCTCAACACTTGCCTACATTTATTGCTCAACATCGCTTCAAGCCTGATAATCGCCTCTTCCAACTTCTTCATGCAGGTTTTGAACTCGCCGACTCGGTCCGAGGTAGACAAAGCACATGCGCGCCATCATTGGCTTGAGATCGGTGTACCCTCGCTCCGGAACATCCTGAACGTTTCACCTTACAAATCCCTCGCTTGGGCGCTGTTCAGCTTGAGCTCCGTCCCAATACATCTCCTGTTCAACTCTTCGATATTTACTTTAGATTATAGTGGTTCAGAATGGTCAATGGCGGTTGTTTCGGAATCCCTCCTTAATGGCGCACCATATGTCGCTCCGGGAGCAGCACTTACGCTGGAGGGAACGTATTGCTACGACTCAAAAGACACCAACGACCGGAGCAAATATGCCTCTTACCAATTTGGTAGAGATGGCATTAGTTTCCAGCCTGCATCAGAAAGGCTCAATGACGTCGTCATGGCCACTTTGGTGGCGAATGCGACATACAAATTGTCCAACAGCGAATGTAAATCCGAGTATCAAACATGCCAAGGGTTGCAGAAATACCGCAACCTTCTTCTCGTCGTCAGATCAGGGGACGAGCCAACAAACTCTCAAGGCTGGGTCATCAACGATATTTACGACTTGGAAGAATCCGTGGGAGACCTCTACGACTTGGGCGTGTTGGAACTCGGTGACGATGAGCCCCAAAATGAATCCTTCAGCTCCTTGTGGGCTCCGTATTTTGGTAATGCATCCACTTCGCAACCGAATTCTTTGTGGTTCAGCTCAGGATGCAGCAAGAGAGCTTCCCAAGTGGCCTCAATGTCCCCTGACGGCTGTTCTAATAGTTGTACCGGTCCGCTTGGGACTACTAGTAGTCTTTGGGCCAATGCTGAACCGCATATCAATGCGACACAGGTCAAGAGTCCAGACTGGATGTTTCCATGGTCACACGGGGAGGATTCCATTTCTACTTTGCGGCCCAGGTCTACTTGGGGTCAAATTCTCGACGAATCCACCTTGGGCCTGCCGTCCGCGCCGGAGCGATGGCCAAATATGTGCCAGGGAATACCCCGGCCCTCTTATCGGAACAAGAGCACAAACAATATCCACGTGGAATACTGTCTGGCTGAGTCCTTCGAGAAAGGTTGCAAGGTGGCGATATCTAACATGCTCCTCTTCGTGGTGACGATCTGCGTCTCCATCAAACTTGTCCTCTGCGTCGCCGTGGTTGTGGCACTAAGAGATGATCCTCTAGTGACGCCCGGCGATGCGGTGGCCTCCTTCATCATCCCTCCCGACCCGACAATGATTGGCAGGTGTGCAGCGACAATTTCGGACATCAGGTTCCTTCCTTTGGAACGGAAACCCCTGAGATGGCAACAACGCTCAGGGAGAATCGTACACACGGTCTCACCCGCAAGTTGGAGCGTGACCTATCTCTTCTTGTCCATTCTGATAATGATCTTGGGTTATGTGATGTATGGTGCATTCTATCAGTACCCCTTGTCGGATGTGTAAGTCACGCCTCCATTCGTATTCCCTGTCAACGTCCATGAACTATTTGTAAAAATATGTGTGACCGCTGTAAGACTCTGTATCTTTAATATATTTAACGTTAAGTAGCTGCTTACAGTAATTGTATTGTATATTACAGCCTAAATTAAGCCCCTTTATAAGCTCTAGGTTGATTTTCTAGGCTACTTTATATAATTACCTTAGGTACTAATATCTACTATATCTACTTAGGTAAGGAGAAGACTAATTACTAGGGGAAGAGTATATTAGTTAAGGAATAAATATAGTAAGGAGCTATTCTAGAGATAAAGTAGAAGGGGCAATAATAAGTAGAGCTTTCTCTAATTATTACTATATAGATTAAGTATATCTAAAATATATATTATACTTTATAAAGTACCTATTAAAATTACTAGTATACCTTACTAAGTATAGTAATTAATAATACTATAAACCTTAGCTTAGGTAAAAGTTAGCTAAGGTATTATTTAAAAGATTAACTAGAGCTTATACTTTATAAGGTATAGGGCTAATTAGAGTATATACCTTATAAGGTATAAGTATAGACTACTTTAAATATAAATAAAGTTCTAATTTATAGCTTATTATTTCTAAACTAAACTTATAAAACTAATACTATACTATACTATACTATACTATATTATAATTTTTATAAATATTAATAAACTTTATATTTAAGTACCTTATTTTCCTCTTTATACCTTTTTAAAATAGAGAGTTAAGTATAATTACTATTTCTTACTTATCTATTTATTCTAATATATTATTATTATTTAGGAATATAGTTACTATAGCTTTTAGTAATATATATAAGTCCTATTCTTTATATATATTATATATTATTACTAATATACTTATAAAGCTTTAGATAGCTTAGAATAATATCTAGGTTACTATATTTAAGGTATAATAAGCTTACTTTAATAGTTAACCCTTTAATAATATAGGTATTAAAAGGGTATATAACTTTTCTACTATTTACTCTTTAATAGTTAGCTTATTTTACTAAGTAGATATATATAAGTTTTCCCTATACTTAGGAAATCTTATTATAGTTATAGTTTAGATCTCTAGTAATACTAAGGTACTACTATATTAAAAGTATACTAAGAGTTTTAGTCTATAATCTAGTTATATAACTAATTCTACTATTATAAGTACTCTATATAAAGTTTTTATATATTATTATACTAACTATATATATAACTATAAGTCTATTAGTTATTAGTAGATTATTAGTTTAGTTCTTACTTTAGTAGGTCTTATTTAGATAGTATACCTTCCTAGTACTTTAGTTAGTAGCTTTATAAACCTAACTATCCCTACTATAGTAGTTACCCCTTCCTCTCCTAACCTCTTTTAGTTACCCTCTCCTCCTCCCTTTTTATATTAGTATTTACCTAATTTTAAAGAAGTGCTCTTAAGAAGCCTTAAGTATACTAATATTAATAAAATCTATTTAATCTAAGGGTTCCTAGCTTAGGTCTCTATAGCTTATAATAAAGTAGAGGCTTATAAGAGTTAAAATCTTATAGAGGAGGATTATTCTAGTAATACTAGGATAAGTAATATAGATAATAAGTCTAGGCTTTTTAAGCCTACTAAGTAAACTTCTTTATTTAGGGAGACTACTTTATTAGTAACTCTTATTATTATAAATATAGTACTATATACCCTATTAGTAGATATAAGCTTAAGCTTAAAAGCTTTTAAAAGAGGAGAGTTAGAGAATAGATCTTTAAGGGTAATATTTAAAAGTAAGATATAAACTTTTTTATATAAGTAGGGTTAGTAGAATTATACCTAGATAGTTAAGACCCTAACTCCCTTACTTTAAAGTACTTATTACCTCTTCCTAATAGGTATTAGTAAATAGGCTTATTAGTTTAGGGAGTATAAGTAGCTAAAGCTTTTATTAAGTATAAACTTAGCTAAGTAAGGCTCTTACTACTTAGCTAACTTAAGTAAAGAGTTTAGCTAAAGTATATAATATAAATAGTTTTATATATATTATATATATATATAGTAGTTTATATTAGTTTAGTAGTAGTTAATATTTAATATTTAATATTTAATATTTAATATATAATATTTAATAGCTTAGTTAAGAGGGCTTTATCCCTAGCTTATTAAATAATAGTTTATTATAATATCCTATTTATAAGGTATATAAAGAACTAATTTATTATTAGTATAGTATAATTTATAGTAGAATTATAAATCTTTCTATACCTTATAAAATATATAACTATTTTTTAGTATATACTTTATAAGGTATAGAAACTAGTTAAATTATAATACTATATAATATTACTAAATTATAATATACTTATAAGGTAAAGTAGTTAGGTAAAAGTAGTCTTTTTATTAATTTATATACTTATTAAAAAAACCTATTTATTTAAATCTATATAAATACTTTTAAATAATAGTAAATCTTATAGTTATTAATATAACTACTAATCTCCTTAAACTAGAAGTAATATAGTAGGAAGAAGCTTTTATATATACTATACTTCTTTAAAATACTTTAAATCTTATAGTTATACTTAATTAAGCTATAAGGACTAACCTATTATTAAGGCTTAGCTAATAACTATAGCTATAAAGCTTACTACTTTTATTACTAAGTTAAAGATACTATCTTACCTACCTTTTTAGATATATAGGTTTCTTAGAGGTAAGGCTATATAGGGTATAGTTGTAAGATCTACTTAGCTTATATATAGTACTAGTAATCTTAAGTATAGTATAATCTAATAGCATCCTTCTTAATTTAAATATCCTAAAGTATAAAAGGTATATTAAATATAATATTATTAAAGTATTTTACCTAAGATATAGCTATATATAAAAGACTAATAGTAAAATCCTACCTAGTAATATCTAGTATAGCCTTATTTAAAGTTATACTCTAAGACTTATAGATAGTAATAGTATAGATAATTATATAGAGGAACTACTTATAGCTATATATAGATGTACCCTTAAGGAACTTATAGAGTACTATAAAGACTAGTATAATATTATAAGGGATATCTAGTTTATTAGGAAAGTAAGGTAGGCTAGTATACTTATCTATATATATAAGAGTAATGAATAGTGGAGTGCTATAAGGATCCTTAATATTAGAAGCTTAGCTAAAATTATAGATATAGCCTATAGCACTACTAACTAGGCTAGTAGCAGTCTAAAGGTTCTTAGTAAGTATTACCTATACTTTATAGTATAAAGGTAATATATTATAAAGGTTACTAGCTTCTATAGAGTCTATACCCTATATACTAGTACCTATATTCTTAGCTTTAATATTAATAATAGGAGAATTAAGCTACTTAAGATAGGTCTTATTATACTTAATAACTTAAGCTTTTATTAAAAAGATCTAAATAGTAGTATTAAATCTTTATACCTCTATTTAATCTAGAATAGTCTAGACCTTAGTAGTAAAGGTATTTTAGTAATCTTCTATACTAGTGTTATTATATAGACCCTTAAAGGCTTTATAGAATAGTACTTAATTATTACTAGCTTAGTAAAGAACCTACTTTAGCTTAATTATTTTATTAAATTATTAGTATATTATATAACTCTTAATATTATTAATATAACTTAGGTTCTTATTATTAAAGAGGGTATACTAGTATACTAGGGGTAGCTAAAAGAAGTTACCTATAATAATAATATTCTATCCTTTAAAGAAGAGTTTAGACTTATAGATCTAGTATATCTAATAGTCTATAAAGCCTATAGTCTTATAACTAATTATAGACTTCTTATTAATAAAGAAGTATTTAATATACTTTAGCTAGTTTTAAATATTAGTAGCCTTACTAATAGAAAGATCTAGAAGTTTAGTAGATATTATAATTAGGATACGGAATAGGCTATAGATAGTCTTACTATTAATTATATTTATAGTAATGCTAGTAGGCGCTGCTTTCTTAACTATTAAGTATATAATACTTATAGTAGTATAGAGCTTATAGATCTAGCTAAAGATAAGCTTTAAAATAAACGACTTTCTAGTACTACTATACCTATTAACCTAGAGAAGAAGCTAGTTTTCTTTAGTATAAATAATATTATATCTATAATAATCTATATAAAGGGTAGACTCCTAGTAGCCTACTATAGTATTATATAGAAGATACTACTTAGTATTAAGCTTTTAAAAGGTAGTTAATAATATTTATCCTATTACTTCTTAATTACTAAGATTATAATTATATTATATATTCTTCTAGAATATCTACTATAGAGGGTAAAGGTTAGTATAGTAACTAATATATAGACTCTAATTATAGGCTATATCTATAGTATAGTTCCCTAGAAGCTTAATATCCTTAGTATCTAGCTTATAGTTTAGAAGCTTACTAGTAAGTTACTACTAGTCTATCTCTATAATACCCTCTATCTAAGTATTAGGCTACTCCTTAAAGCCCTTATCCTTAGCTTTAGGTAGTATATTACTATAGTAGTTATCTATATAGCTATTAGTATAGGCCTCTAAATAGTACTAATATACCTTAGTAAATATTTTAAAGGAGATACTATCTACCTTCTTTAAATCCTTAATTAACCTATAAGGGTAGTTAAGTATTAGCTTAATATAGTAGAAGTTATTAAACTAGGGGTAACTCTACCTAGTATTATACTATAGGAAGTAGTTTAGGATCTAGGGTTTTACTTAAAAAGAGAAGTACTACCACCGCTTACTAATAGTACTAATAACTATAAGGAAGTTAAAGTAGCTAAGCTCCTTCTAGGTACCCTTTTACTTATAGTATTTATTATATATTTACTTATACTCCTAGACTACCTTATTAGCTTAAATAATAGTAATTAAATACTACTATAGGTTATAGTAGTTAACCCTAATAAACCTATAGCTACTTTTAACTAGTAGTAAGTTAAGAAGGTAGTAAGCAACCTCTATTATAGGCTAATCCTACTTAGAAACTAGCTTATTTATTATCTTAGTAACTAGAGATACTATTAGCTTAGTATAGCTAACTTTAGGGATAAGCTTCTTTATTAACTCTAAGTATAGCTGTGTCTATATCTTAGTCTTTAAGTAGTACTTAGCGATATAGTTAATCACTGTGTAAAGAGATGTATATAGTATAGTATTAATGTTAGCTATCTAGCCTATAATAATACTATAAATGTAGTTGTTTATGTGAGGGTTGTTATAGATGCTATTAAAGATATCCTATAGAGGGTTCTTCTTCCTATTAGTACTAAGGTTATAAGTTAAGGTAGTGAGCTTATGTAGGGTACGCTTATAGTAGAACTAACAGACCTTCTCCTTAGAGAATCTGCTATTTAGAAGCTTATACTTAGATAGATAGTAGGAATTACTATAGTTATACCTCTATATATAGTTAATAATGCGAGAAAGTATTAGAAAGCTACTATCCTCCCCTATAAAATATATAAGGGGGTTATCCTTCTACAGTAGTATCTATTAACCTAGCTCTAGATTCTAAGTAGTTATATAAATACCCTAGAACTACACAAACTCCTCCCTCTATATATTATTAATAAATCCTTTAGTAGAAGTAGTTAGTACGCTATTAATCTAGTATAGACTATAGTAATGTGTACTTCTACAACCCTACTACTTAAACTAGAACTATTAGGCTATAATCTTAAACTTAGGTATAAGGTACTATTTAAAGAAGATCTTAAATTAATAATAGAAGTAGTATATAGTAATCTAAGGGTTATCCCTAAGGTTCTTACAAGAGATTCTTATCTTACTAGTATTATTAGTAGCTTTCCAATCCTTATAGTTAGGTATAAGACGCTATAAGGACTCCTAGTGAAGATTAGTAGTAAAGAAGGTTAAGAAGATGTGCGGGTACTTAATAGTATAGTATAAGGACTATAGCTTATTCTATACCTAGTTCTAGAAGGGGCGTGTACTTTTAAGGGTATCTAAAGACCTTATAATTAAGTTAAGAATCCTATAGGCCTTAGGACTATTACTCTTAATAATCTTCTTAAGCTATATTAAAGTCTTAATACTTTAACTAATACTATAAGGATAGTTAATAAAGAAGTTACTCTTCTTATTAACCTAAGCACACATATATATATTAAAGGTAATAAACTAAAACCGCTTATAGGTAGCAAATCGTCCATCATCCTATATTAAGGTATACTAGACCTACTACTTCTATATAATATTATATAGCTAAGGGTTTATAAACTCGCTCTCTTTTTTAAGTATAAGTGAAGGTATAGTAAGGCTAATGAATACTATATACTAGTTTAAGTTATTTAGGGGTATTAACTAAATACTAGGTAGCTTAATATAGTTAGGGGCGGGGGCTTTAGTACCCTCTTAGATCTTAGCTTAGAATAGAGGTTACTTAATATTAGTAGGGGTAGTGCTAGCTAGTTATATATAAAGGTAGTATAAATTAGTGTATACTGTAATTATATTTAGTACTACTATAATATTAAAGTTATTATTATCTTCCTCCCTATTTAAAAGTCTAATAATTATACTAGCTATAGTATAATTATTAACTTTAATAACTATAGTATTCTTACTAATATCTTTAGCTTTAGGGAGCTATATAAGATACTTAAAATTAATCTATAGGTTATAGTAACCTAGGTAGTTAATAATAAGATAATAAAGCTATATTTTAATAACTAAATAATGGATGAATATCTTTTTCTTAAAAGCTTAAAGGGTATTTAGGTTAAAAGTTAAACTTTTTAGCTAGAGTATAATTATATTTATATCTTTAGGTAGATATAGAAACTAGTTAAAGAGAGAGCCTATATTTTAAAGGAAGCTAATATAGTGCTTACTATATTTAAACTACTAGCTATATACTAGTTAGATGTTAATAAAGATGTAGATCTAAGAAAAGTATTACTCTTTAATCTAGGTAGGCTTAAGTAGATTTACTAAGATATATCTAAAATATATCTTATTCTAAGTAGAGTAGAGATAAGGCTTACTAGGGGTCTTTATATTATCTATATTATAGTAAAGTCTGTATATACTATTCTTAATGTTTATATTAAACTAACGATAGTGGTAATAAGGATAGAAGTCTTTAGTAGCCTTAGATATAAGTTATACCTCTATACTTTTTAATAGAGTAGACTTATCTTCCTAGAGGGTAGAGCTTACTAGGTTATTTACCTAAACTATATTAGTTTAAGTAAGGAAAGGGGAGATAGTATTATTATTAAGGTCTCTAGTTATAAGGATATTATAATAAGGTTAGGAGCTATATTAAATTCCTAGCTATAGGCTTTATTAAAAGCTTAAAGTAGGTTAACTACTTATACTAAATAGATAATTACTAGCCTTTAAGGATAGTAATATTAAATTATTATCCTTACTGCTACCTAGGAGAGTATAGGTATACTTTTAATAGTAGTTATAAATCTCTTCTCTATTAACTAGAAGAAACTCTACTAATAAGAACTTATTAAGATAGCTTAAGTAGACTATAGGAGTATTATTAGCCTAAGGGTTAGTATTATTAGCTATATTAATATAGAATATATAGGTCTTTAAGTTAAAGTTACTATATAGTTAGATATAGTATTAGATACTATAGGTATTATACTTAAACTACTTACTATCTTTACTACTAGGAGAGCTTATAGCTATAGCCTAAGATACCTACTAAGAAGTATTACCTCTCTACTAGTAGAGGATATCTATACTACTAGGTATAGGGCTTACCTCCTTACCTATTTAATAGAAGATATAGTACTATTATTAGATAGTAAGCTACTAGTTATATACTATTTACTACTTATTTATATATTTTAAAACCTAGCTATAATTATAGATAAGATTAGCCTACTCTAGATAGGCTTAGTTATACCTTAGAGTTACTATAAAGCTTAAAAGGATAGTAGTACTAGTAGATATATTATACTTATATTAGAGGGGAATAGGGCTTCTTCTATAGCCTTTAAAACTAAAAGCTATAAAACTACTAAATAATTAAAGTAAGTTCTAGCTTTATTCTATAAAAGGAGTTAGTAATAGTTAAAGGGCTAGGGTAATATAGATACTTAACTAGATCTCCTCTTTTTATAACTACTAAAACTAAAGAGCTAGAGGATAAAGAGGTAAAAGCTAAAGGCTACTAAGTTAAGGATATTACTTAGTAGAGTTAGATCTTTTTAGGGAGGATATTATAGTAGTACTTTATTACTTAGGTAAAGTTATAATAGAGAGTATATATTAGATAGTACTTCTATACTACTATATATTAGCTAGGGAAAAGGAAGGCTTACTATACCTTATAAGGTACTAGGCTATTTTTAGTATAAACCTTATAAGGTATAAGGGACCCTACTATTAACTTACCTTAGAGGTAGTAGAGGATTAATAATACTAATAGTTAATAGTAATCTATCTACCTCTCTTACTACTAAAGTAGCTAGGAGACTTAACCTTACTATAGTTATAATACTTCTTAGAGGTACCTAGGATCTTCTCCTTAAACTTAGTATTACTATTATTATCTTTCTATAAATAGTATCCTTTAAAACTACTACTATTATCTCTACTACTAGGAAGGGGTAATAGAGGTCTAATAGTAGTAGATATACTACTAGTAATTAGTAATTACTATAATTTAGTTAGTAAGATTAATAATAGATATAGGTAGAGATATAAATAGAAAGTAGAGGAGGTAAGTTATTAGTAATATTTTAATTAACTTTTTAAAAAGGATAATACTTAAAGTAAAGTAGATAGTAATTTATATTAATAAATAATAAATAGATCTAGTTACTATAGTATAAGACTTAAATAGCTAGTTAAAGCTTAGATCTATTAAATATAGTAAAAGTTAGACTATAGGATTAGTATTTAATAGTCTAAGCTATAAAATAGGTTTATAAGATAGCTTAAAGGGTAAGTTAATAGAATTCTAAGCTATTTATTATATATAATAGATAGATAAATAGAGGGAGGGAAGGAAGAAAGGAAGGAAGGGTAAGATAGCTAACTAGGCTATAAAGTTTTTTATTAAAAACTAATAGGCTATATAGCTATTAATAGTAGGTAGCTTATTAGATTATAGATATTATTTACTATAAAATAAGTTCTTATAAATATTTAATTCTAGAGATATTTACTTTATAGTTAGAACTATTAATATTATTAGTAGTAGTATAAGCTATTTCTTAGAAGCTTAAGGTACTATATTATAACCTATAATTACTCCTTCCTAGATACTATATAATACTTAGTACTATTATAATTATTAAATCTAGCTTTAAGAATATTAATTATTATAATTATAAGAGGTATTTTTTATTTCTAATAAGTATAGATATAGGTACTAGGGGGGAGACCCCCTAGACCTCCTTACCTATAGTACTAGGCCTATAGTACTTATAACCTATAGTACTCCTACCTACCTTATACCTTATAGGGTATATAGGTATTTTTTAATATACACCTTATAAGGTATAGCGCTACCTAGAGCTAGGGGAGTTACTCCTTCCTTAATACTATAGAATATCTTTATAATATTAATTATAACTCCTCTTAAAGTATATATCTAAATATCTTTTTAGCTATTTAACTAATCCCTATATAAGATTTAGATTTAGACTAATCCCTATATAAGAAATATTTTATTAGATCGCAC
>JUJX01000221.1:0-89351 GCA_000800745.1 Diaporthe longicolla | reverse complement strand
GTGCGATCTAATAAAATATTTCTTATATAGGGATTAGTCTAAATCTAAATCTTATATAGGGATTAGTTAAATAGCTAAAAAGATATTTAGATATATACTTTAAGAGGAGTTATAATTAATATTATAAAGATATTCTATAGTATTAAGGAAGGAGTAACTCCCCTAGCTCTAGGTAGCGCTATACCTTATAAGGTGTATATTAAAAAATACCTATATACCCTATAAGGTATAAGGTAGGTAGGAGTACTATAGGTTATAAGTACTATAGGCCTAGTACTATAGGTAAGGAGGTCTAGGGGGTCTCCCCCCTAGTACCTATATCTATACTTATTAGAAATAAAAAATACCTCTTATAATTATAATAATTAATATTCTTAAAGCTAGATTTAATAATTATAATAGTACTAAGTATTATATAGTATCTAGGAAGGAGTAATTATAGGTTATAATATAGTACCTTAAGCTTCTAAGAAATAGCTTATACTACTACTAATAATATTAATAGTTCTAACTATAAAGTAAATATCTCTAGAATTAAATATTTATAAGAACTTATTTTATAGTAAATAATATCTATAATCTAATAAGCTACCTACTATTAATAGCTATATAGCCTATTAGTTTTTAATAAAAAACTTTATAGCCTAGTTAGCTATCTTACCCTTCCTTCCTTTCTTCCTTCCCTCCCTCTATTTATCTATCTATTATATATAATAAATAGCTTAGAATTCTATTAACTTACCCTTTAAGCTATCTTATAAACCTATTTTATAGCTTAGACTATTAAATACTAATCCTATAGTCTAACTTTTACTATATTTAATAGATCTAAGCTTTAACTAGCTATTTAAGTCTTATACTATAGTAACTAGATCTATTTATTATTTATTAATATAAATTACTATCTACTTTACTTTAAGTATTATCCTTTTTAAAAAGTTAATTAAAATATTACTAATAACTTACCTCCTCTACTTTCTATTTATATCTCTACCTATATCTATTATTAATCTTACTAACTAAATTATAGTAATTACTAATTACTAGTAGTATATCTACTACTATTAGACCTCTATTACCCCTTCCTAGTAGTAGAGATAATAGTAGTAGTTTTAAAGGATACTATTTATAGAAAGATAATAATAGTAATACTAAGTTTAAGGAGAAGATCCTAGGTACCTCTAAGAAGTATTATAACTATAGTAAGGTTAAGTCTCCTAGCTACTTTAGTAGTAAGAGAGGTAGATAGATTACTATTAACTATTAGTATTATTAATCCTCTACTACCTCTAAGGTAAGTTAATAGTAGGGTCCCTTATACCTTATAAGGTTTATACTAAAAATAGCCTAGTACCTTATAAGGTATAGTAAGCCTTCCTTTTCCCTAGCTAATATATAGTAGTATAGAAGTACTATCTAATATATACTCTCTATTATAACTTTACCTAAGTAATAAAGTACTACTATAATATCCTCCCTAAAAAGATCTAACTCTACTAAGTAATATCCTTAACTTAGTAGCCTTTAGCTTTTACCTCTTTATCCTCTAGCTCTTTAGTTTTAGTAGTTATAAAAAGAGGAGATCTAGTTAAGTATCTATATTACCCTAGCCCTTTAACTATTACTAACTCCTTTTATAGAATAAAGCTAGAACTTACTTTAATTATTTAGTAGTTTTATAGCTTTTAGTTTTAAAGGCTATAGAAGAAGCCCTATTCCCCTCTAATATAAGTATAATATATCTACTAGTACTACTATCCTTTTAAGCTTTATAGTAACTCTAAGGTATAACTAAGCCTATCTAGAGTAGGCTAATCTTATCTATAATTATAGCTAGGTTTTAAAATATATAAATAAGTAGTAAATAGTATATAACTAGTAGCTTACTATCTAATAATAGTACTATATCTTCTATTAAATAGGTAAGGAGGTAAGCCCTATACCTAGTAGTATAGATATCCTCTACTAGTAGAGAGGTAATACTTCTTAGTAGGTATCTTAGGCTATAGCTATAAGCTCTCCTAGTAGTAAAGATAGTAAGTAGTTTAAGTATAATACCTATAGTATCTAATACTATATCTAACTATATAGTAACTTTAACTTAAAGACCTATATATTCTATATTAATATAGCTAATAATACTAACCCTTAGGCTAATAATACTCCTATAGTCTACTTAAGCTATCTTAATAAGTTCTTATTAGTAGAGTTTCTTCTAGTTAATAGAGAAGAGATTTATAACTACTATTAAAAGTATACCTATACTCTCCTAGGTAGCAGTAAGGATAATAATTTAATATTACTATCCTTAAAGGCTAGTAATTATCTATTTAGTATAAGTAGTTAACCTACTTTAAGCTTTTAATAAAGCCTATAGCTAGGAATTTAATATAGCTCCTAACCTTATTATAATATCCTTATAACTAGAGACCTTAATAATAATACTATCTCCCCTTTCCTTACTTAAACTAATATAGTTTAGGTAAATAACCTAGTAAGCTCTACCCTCTAGGAAGATAAGTCTACTCTATTAAAAAGTATAGAGGTATAACTTATATCTAAGGCTACTAAAGACTTCTATCCTTATTACCACTATCGTTAGTTTAATATAAACATTAAGAATAGTATATACAGACTTTACTATAATATAGATAATATAAAGACCCCTAGTAAGCCTTATCTCTACTCTACTTAGAATAAGATATATTTTAGATATATCTTAGTAAATCTACTTAAGCCTACCTAGATTAAAGAGTAATACTTTTCTTAGATCTACATCTTTATTAACATCTAACTAGTATATAGCTAGTAGTTTAAATATAGTAAGCACTATATTAGCTTCCTTTAAAATATAGGCTCTCTCTTTAACTAGTTTCTATATCTACCTAAAGATATAAATATAATTATACTCTAGCTAAAAAGTTTAACTTTTAACCTAAATACCCTTTAAGCTTTTAAGAAAAAGATATTCATCCATTATTTAGTTATTAAAATATAGCTTTATTATCTTATTATTAACTACCTAGGTTACTATAACCTATAGATTAATTTTAAGTATCTTATATAGCTCCCTAAAGCTAAAGATATTAGTAAGAATACTATAGTTATTAAAGTTAATAATTATACTATAGCTAGTATAATTATTAGACTTTTAAATAGGGAGGAAGATAATAATAACTTTAATATTATAGTAGTACTAAATATAATTACAGTATACACTAATTTATACTACCTTTATATATAACTAGCTAGCACTACCCCTACTAATATTAAGTAACCTCTATTCTAAGCTAAGATCTAAGAGGGTACTAAAGCCCCCGCCCCTAACTATATTAAGCTACCTAGTATTTAGTTAATACCCCTAAATAACTTAAACTAGTATATAGTATTCATTAGCCTTACTATACCTTCACTTATACTTAAAAAAGAGAGCGAGTTTATAAACCCTTAGCTATATAATATTATATAGAAGTAGTAGGTCTAGTATACCTTAATATAGGATGATGGACGATTTGCTACCTATAAGCGGTTTTAGTTTATTACCTTTAATATATATATGTGTGCTTAGGTTAATAAGAAGAGTAACTTCTTTATTAACTATCCTTATAGTATTAGTTAAAGTATTAAGACTTTAATATAGCTTAAGAAGATTATTAAGAGTAATAGTCCTAAGGCCTATAGGATTCTTAACTTAATTATAAGGTCTTTAGATACCCTTAAAAGTACACGCCCCTTCTAGAACTAGGTATAGAATAAGCTATAGTCCTTATACTATACTATTAAGTACCCGCACATCTTCTTAACCTTCTTTACTACTAATCTTCACTAGGAGTCCTTATAGCGTCTTATACCTAACTATAAGGATTGGAAAGCTACTAATAATACTAGTAAGATAAGAATCTCTTGTAAGAACCTTAGGGATAACCCTTAGATTACTATATACTACTTCTATTATTAATTTAAGATCTTCTTTAAATAGTACCTTATACCTAAGTTTAAGATTATAGCCTAATAGTTCTAGTTTAAGTAGTAGGGTTGTAGAAGTACACATTACTATAGTCTATACTAGATTAATAGCGTACTAACTACTTCTACTAAAGGATTTATTAATAATATATAGAGGGAGGAGTTTGTGTAGTTCTAGGGTATTTATATAACTACTTAGAATCTAGAGCTAGGTTAATAGATACTACTGTAGAAGGATAACCCCCTTATATATTTTATAGGGGAGGATAGTAGCTTTCTAATACTTTCTCGCATTATTAACTATATATAGAGGTATAACTATAGTAATTCCTACTATCTATCTAAGTATAAGCTTCTAAATAGCAGATTCTCTAAGGAGAAGGTCTGTTAGTTCTACTATAAGCGTACCCTACATAAGCTCACTACCTTAACTTATAACCTTAGTACTAATAGGAAGAAGAACCCTCTATAGGATATCTTTAATAGCATCTATAACAACCCTCACATAAACAACTACATTTATAGTATTATTATAGGCTAGATAGCTAACATTAATACTATACTATATACATCTCTTTACACAGTGATTAACTATATCGCTAAGTACTACTTAAAGACTAAGATATAGACACAGCTATACTTAGAGTTAATAAAGAAGCTTATCCCTAAAGTTAGCTATACTAAGCTAATAGTATCTCTAGTTACTAAGATAATAAATAAGCTAGTTTCTAAGTAGGATTAGCCTATAATAGAGGTTGCTTACTACCTTCTTAACTTACTACTAGTTAAAAGTAGCTATAGGTTTATTAGGGTTAACTACTATAACCTATAGTAGTATTTAATTACTATTATTTAAGCTAATAAGGTAGTCTAGGAGTATAAGTAAATATATAATAAATACTATAAGTAAAAGGGTACCTAGAAGGAGCTTAGCTACTTTAACTTCCTTATAGTTATTAGTACTATTAGTAAGCGGTGGTAGTACTTCTCTTTTTAAGTAAAACCCTAGATCCTAAACTACTTCCTATAGTATAATACTAGGTAGAGTTACCCCTAGTTTAATAACTTCTACTATATTAAGCTAATACTTAACTACCCTTATAGGTTAATTAAGGATTTAAAGAAGGTAGATAGTATCTCCTTTAAAATATTTACTAAGGTATATTAGTACTATTTAGAGGCCTATACTAATAGCTATATAGATAACTACTATAGTAATATACTACCTAAAGCTAAGGATAAGGGCTTTAAGGAGTAGCCTAATACTTAGATAGAGGGTATTATAGAGATAGACTAGTAGTAACTTACTAGTAAGCTTCTAAACTATAAGCTAGATACTAAGGATATTAAGCTTCTAGGGAACTATACTATAGATATAGCCTATAATTAGAGTCTATATATTAGTTACTATACTAACCTTTACCCTCTATAGTAGATATTCTAGAAGAATATATAATATAATTATAATCTTAGTAATTAAGAAGTAATAGGATAAATATTATTAACTACCTTTTAAAAGCTTAATACTAAGTAGTATCTTCTATATAATACTATAGTAGGCTACTAGGAGTCTACCCTTTATATAGATTATTATAGATATAATATTATTTATACTAAAGAAAACTAGCTTCTTCTCTAGGTTAATAGGTATAGTAGTACTAGAAAGTCGTTTATTTTAAAGCTTATCTTTAGCTAGATCTATAAGCTCTATACTACTATAAGTATTATATACTTAATAGTTAAGAAAGCAGCGCCTACTAGCATTACTATAAATATAATTAATAGTAAGACTATCTATAGCCTATTCCGTATCCTAATTATAATATCTACTAAACTTCTAGATCTTTCTATTAGTAAGGCTACTAATATTTAAAACTAGCTAAAGTATATTAAATACTTCTTTATTAATAAGAAGTCTATAATTAGTTATAAGACTATAGGCTTTATAGACTATTAGATATACTAGATCTATAAGTCTAAACTCTTCTTTAAAGGATAGAATATTATTATTATAGGTAACTTCTTTTAGCTACCCCTAGTATACTAGTATACCCTCTTTAATAATAAGAACCTAAGTTATATTAATAATATTAAGAGTTATATAATATACTAATAATTTAATAAAATAATTAAGCTAAAGTAGGTTCTTTACTAAGCTAGTAATAATTAAGTACTATTCTATAAAGCCTTTAAGGGTCTATATAATAACACTAGTATAGAAGATTACTAAAATACCTTTACTACTAAGGTCTAGACTATTCTAGATTAAATAGAGGTATAAAGATTTAATACTACTATTTAGATCTTTTTAATAAAAGCTTAAGTTATTAAGTATAATAAGACCTATCTTAAGTAGCTTAATTCTCCTATTATTAATATTAAAGCTAAGAATATAGGTACTAGTATATAGGGTATAGACTCTATAGAAGCTAGTAACCTTTATAATATATTACCTTTATACTATAAAGTATAGGTAATACTTACTAAGAACCTTTAGACTGCTACTAGCCTAGTTAGTAGTGCTATAGGCTATATCTATAATTTTAGCTAAGCTTCTAATATTAAGGATCCTTATAGCACTCCACTATTCATTACTCTTATATATATAGATAAGTATACTAGCCTACCTTACTTTCCTAATAAACTAGATATCCCTTATAATATTATACTAGTCTTTATAGTACTCTATAAGTTCCTTAAGGGTACATCTATATATAGCTATAAGTAGTTCCTCTATATAATTATCTATACTATTACTATCTATAAGTCTTAGAGTATAACTTTAAATAAGGCTATACTAGATATTACTAGGTAGGATTTTACTATTAGTCTTTTATATATAGCTATATCTTAGGTAAAATACTTTAATAATATTATATTTAATATACCTTTTATACTTTAGGATATTTAAATTAAGAAGGATGCTATTAGATTATACTATACTTAAGATTACTAGTACTATATATAAGCTAAGTAGATCTTACAACTATACCCTATATAGCCTTACCTCTAAGAAACCTATATATCTAAAAAGGTAGGTAAGATAGTATCTTTAACTTAGTAATAAAAGTAGTAAGCTTTATAGCTATAGTTATTAGCTAAGCTTTAATAATAGGTTAGTCCTTATAGCTTAATTAAGTATAACTATAAGATTTAGGGTATTTTAAAAAAGTATAGTATATATAAAAGCTTCTTTCTACTATATTACTTCTAGTCTAAGGAGATTAGTAGCTATATTAATAGCTATAAAATTTACTATTACTTAGAGATATCTATATAAATTTAAATAGATAGGTTTTCTTAATAGGTATATAGATTAATAAAAAGACTACTTTTATCTAACTACTTTACCTTATAAGTATATTATAATTTAGTAATATTATATAGTACTATAATTTAACTAGTTTCTATACCTTATAAGGCGTATACTAAAAAATAGCTATATACCTTATAAGGTATAGAAAGATTTATAATTCTACTATAAATTATACTATACTAATAATAGATTAGTTCTTTATATACCCTATAAATAGGATATTATAATAAACTACTACTTAATAGGCTAGGGATAAGGCCCCCCTAACTAAGCTATTAAATATTATACATTAAATATTAAATATTAAATATTAACTACCACTAAACTAATATAAACTACTATATATATATATATAATATATAAAACTACTTATATTATATACTTTAGCTAGACTTCTTATTTAAGTTAGCTAGATAGTAAGGGCCTTATTTAGCTAAGTTTATACTTAGTAGAGGCTCTAGCTACTTATACTCCCTAAATTAGTAAGCCTATTTACTAATATTTATTAGGAAGAGATAATAAGTACTTTAAAGTAAGGGAGTTAGGGTTTTAGCTATCTAGGTATAATTCTACTAACCCTATTTATATAAAAAGGTTTATATCTTACTCCTAAATATTACCCTTAAAGGTCTATTCTCTAACTCTCCTCCCTTAGAAGCCCCTAAGCTTAAGCCTATACCTACTAATAGGGTATATAGTGCTATATTTATAATAGTAAGAGTTACTAGTAAAGTAGTCTCCCTAGGTAAAGGAGTTTACTTAGTAGGCTTAAAAGGCCTAGACTTATTATCTATACTACCTATCCTAATATTATTAAAATAATCCTTCTCTATAAGATTTTAGCTTTTATAAGCCTCTACTCTATTATAAGCTATAGGGATCTAGGCTAAGAACCCCTAAACTAAGTAGATCTTATTAGTATTAATATACTTAAAGCCTCCTAAAAGTACTTCTTTAAAATTAGGTAAATATTAATATAGGAGGGGAGGAGGGGAGGGTGACTAAAAGGGGTTAGGAGAGGAAGAGGTAACTACTATAGTAGGGATAGTTAGGTTTATAGGGCTACTAACTAAAGTACTAGGAAGGTATATTATCTAAGTAGGACTTACTAAAGTAGGAACTAAACTAATAGTCTACTAGTAATTAGTAGACTTATAGTTATATATATAGTTAGTATAATAATATATAGGGACTTTATATAAAGTATTTATAGTAGTAAGATTAGTTATATAACTAAACTATAGACTAAAGCCTTTAGTATACTTTTAATATAATAGTACCTTAGTATTACTAAAGACCTAAACTATAGCTATAATAAGATTTCCTAAGTATAAGGAAAACCTATATATATTTACTTAGTAAAATAAACTAACTACTAGAGAGTAAATAGTAGGAAGGTTATAAACCCTCCTAATACCTATATTATTAAGGGGCTAACTATTAGGGTAGGCTTACTATACTTTAAGTATAGTAGCTTAGATAATATTCTAAACTATCTAGAGCTCTATAAGTATATTAGTAATAATATATAATATATATAAGGGATAGGACTTATATATACTACTAAAAGCTATAGTAGCTATATTTCTAGATAATAATAATATATTAGAATAAGTAGATAAGTAGGAAATAGTAATTATACTTAACTCTCTATTTTAGAGAGGTATAAGGAGGAAAATAAGATATCTAAATATAAAATTTATTAATATTTATAGAAATTATAATATAATATAGTATAGTATAGTATAGTATTAGTCTTATAGGTTTAGTTTAGAAATAATAAGCTATAAGTTAGGACTTTATTTATATCTAGGGTAGTCTATACTTATACTTTATAAGGTATATACTTTAATTAGCCCTATACCTTATAGGGTATAAGCTCTAGTTAATCTCCTAAGTAATACCTTAGCTAACTTTTACTTAAGCTAAGGTTTATAATATTATTAATTACTATACCTAGTAAGGTATATTAGTAATTTTAATAAGTACTTTATAAGGTATAATATATATTTTAAATATACTTAATCTATATAGTAATAATTAGAGAAAGCTCTACTTATTATTACCCCTTCTACTTTACCTCTAGGATAGCTCCTTACTATACTTATTCCTTAACTAATATACTCTTCCCCTAGTAATTAGTTTTCTTCTTACCTAAGTAGGTATAGTAGATATTAGTACTTAAGGCGATTATATAAAGCAGCCTAGAAAATTAACTTAGAGCTTATAAAGGGGCTTAATTTAGGCTGTAATATATAATACGATTACTATAAGTAGCTACTTAACGTTAAATGTGTTAAAGATACAGAGTCTCACAGCGGTCATACATATTTTTTCACGCGAAAAGTGGCCCAGTATTCATTTCTCTGACACAAGCCTTATTGATCCGCTTTTGTTAGGCTAAAGTGAGGATCCTCGTTTTTATCTATACAGAGAGAGACCCACGAGCTTTGCGGCTGGAGTGCTGGGCAACACCTGACTTTTGTCTCGTCTCACAATGACAAGATGGCCGCCGCGCCTTCGTCATCATCCGTCGCGGGCCCGACGAGCACAATGTCCCCACCTGCGGGCCTGCCACCGCCGCCGGGTGCCCAAGAGGACTTTGTCTACAGCCTCAACCAGGCGCGGGCAACCATTGCGTTTGGTGCAATTGTGACCATTCTCACAGTGGCGTCCGTCGTCGCCAGGTTGTACGTGCACAAATTCATCATTAGGAGGGTCAGGATAGATGATGTTTGGGCAGTCATCGCAACGGTAAGCACCCAAACTCTGCTCGCGGTGTTCGGAGTTGTTCACACTATCTCTTCAGATCGCTGTAGTTACCGTCAATATCTTGCAGAGTGTCTTTGTGTCAAAATACCTCCCCAGCATGCAGGAGATGACCTCGGATACCATTGGCGCGAGGGTATTTGGCCCGGCTCCTCTTTAAATTGCGATTTACCTAACTGAGTTGACAGATTGCTTACTGTAACATGATTGTCTACAATGTGGCTATGGCATCGTTGAAGATGACATTCTTGTTCCAGTTCTACTATATCTTCAGGAACGTCTACGTCATGAGGATTGTTTACACTGTGGCAGTATTTGTGGTCGGAGCCTGGAGCATCGCGCAGATCATGCTTGCGGTCTTTGTCTGTGTCCCTGTCGAGGCCAATTGGAATCACGGTATCCAGGACATCGTACGTCTGCCAAGCTTCGTGTCGACTTACATCAACTCGTCAGGGACGGTTTTGACCGACGTGATCTTCCTACCATTTCCGACTGTCTTGAGTTTGAAACCACGCGGGCGTCAATTATGGGCTGTATTTGGTATTCTCGGAATCGGGGCAATGTAAACTCTATCCGCCCTCCTCGATCTTTTCTGTATGGAAACTAAATCAACCTCTAGTGTGCCCACGATTTCCGCCGGTCGAATTTCGAGTCTCAGTCATGCGCCACCCAAAGGTCATATGAGCACAGCGTGCTGGACGATTGCTGAGATTGGCGTTGGTATCATCACAGCGTCTTTGGCTACGATCCGCCACCTTCGAGATCGCAATGTGAGAACATTGCTATCGACAAATTTAAGTGGAAACCAGAGAGACTCCGTATCCGAAGGCAAATTACGGAGCCGGACGCGACAGACACCCCATCAAAGGCTTGGAAGCGAAGTGGACTTGGTCGGTCAGAGCCAATCAGCAGTCAGTGGCTCTCGGGATAGCATCCTCAAGCTGTTTTCCAAGAAGCAGAGTGCGCGGGCGTCGAGTGCAGGCATTCACGATACGAAGGTAGACCTGACTGGAAATGAAGGGGTGACAAATACCATAATTGAGTCTTTCCGAAGAGGCAAGAAACAGATGCCGGTCGCGGCCGGAGCTGCTGATTTTCTAGGAGAGTTCGGTATTATGGTTAAGAGAACTTGGGAGGTTCAAGAAATCCGCATGGAGTAACGGTGCTACATGCACTCGAAGATTCCGGATGCCACGAGGTCTCCGTCTAATTACTACAGACAATACGATGCCCCTATAATGACTGCACATGACGAAAGAGATCGTGCAATCTCTTTGTGCTGAGACCTGATAGAGTTCTAGAGAATTTACAGACAGTGTGATCCTGAGCATGAATGTGCGGACTCAAGCGAATTCTGGTCTCAAAATGGAATTTTCTTTTGAGATCAGATATTCGCACCCGCAAAAACAGAGGGCACACCCAAGCCCTATAGAACAACCTACAGGGCAACCTCCTACATGATAGCCTCCTATAGTATAGCGTCCTACAGGATAAACCTATAAAGGATAAGATCCTATAGGATACCCTAGGGTGATCTCCTATAGGATAGCTTCCTATAAGATACTTAGTTTGGTTGTATCCTCTGTTTTTGTAGGTATGAATATATATAATTTCTGGTTTTTTGGGCGACCCTGGGGGGGGGGGGTTGCTTTGCCTCCCGCGAGAGGCTACATAGACGACTGCTATCAGATGATTCCTCCAGAACTAGGTCTCTGCTCGAAAAAGAGAGGTTGATTGAGTGATTGTGCTAGTATTCCGAAATCATGCGTAAATGGATGTCATTAATTTCCTGCCAAACTTCGAGTACTATGTTGGTCCCCGGAACCGCCCTAACAGCAGACATTCGGTTGCTAGCTGAATATTATCATTGACTCACTTTATGCGTAAAGAACGAAGTACCGTGGCCAGGGCGACTATCAAATACTGAGGCCAAGGAAAATTATATACGAGAAGATGAGATCACTGCAGATAACATTAGCGAACGGCAGTCGAAGACTACAGACGGATAATACTCACCACCTCAATCCAACGAGCCATCCACTTCTCCACGGTAGCCTTTGCCTCATCGACAAGTCCCAACTCAAGCATCAGTTGGACGCTACCACGGACTCCAGACTCAAGGGCCGATGCAATCCAGGCATGCGTATAGGAGGTGTGCTCTCCAACAAAGATCATCTAGCACGCGGAAATTTGTCAGCACGGTACTATTTCTTTCTTTTCAAGGCGGGAGCCAGGGATCTATCGGGGACAGATGTTCTGCAACGTACGTTGTTGTGAGTCTTGAAGTACTCGGGTAGGTAAAGCTCGTGCTGGCCGATGAGAGGACTGGCCCACGATCCACTCTCGAGCGGGTCGAGCGACCAACATCGACGGTCGTAGTTACCGGTGAATTGTTCGTTCACAACATCGCCGTGGATCTCGGCCATGGCCTGCAGGACGTATTGCATGTGCCCCTCGGCCGTGGCGGAAACCCACCGCTCACCCCACTGACCGCCGCTAATGTAGCTCCCTGTTTGAGGTGAAAGAGTCAGTCTCTTCATGAGTATAAACAGAGCCTGAGATGGGGTGGGGGTTCTCACCAATCATGCTTGCAGGGCCAGTGCCGTTGATGTTGTACGACGGGTAACAGATCGAGCCGATCCCGGGGATATCCGTCGAGGTGGAACAAGAACCATAAATCGGGTTGTCCAGGTGCTCCCAGAAGCGAGTCTCGAATTCCAGTGCCACCTTACAGGCCTGTCCGTAGGGCATGTTGTTGATGGCGTTGGTCATGGTCGTTGACATGAAAGTCGGTAATCTCCAGTTCTTGACCACGCTGAAGGGCACGGCGATGACGGTGTAGTCGTAGGCCGCATTCTCAAAGGCGGTGTCGGTGTAATTATTGCGCCATTGCAGGTTTACCTGCTGGGTCTCGTCATCCCACTGCACCCGCTCGATCTTGCGGCCCATGGTGGTGTAATTTTCCACCAGCGGGTGGAACGATGCCGGGATCCGGCTCAGCCCTCCGTCGACCGTGGACCAAGTAGCCGCAGAGAAGTAGACTCCTTCGTACAGGTCGTCCCAGAGCGAGACTCCGTATGATCCACCGGACACGACATCAGTATCATTCAGGCTTGCTTTGAGATAGTTCACCATGTAAGCGAACTCAGACCACTGATCGCCTGGCAGGCCGTCAAGACCGATTTCTACCATGTTGTCAGACAAACTCGGCTCAAGGGGTTTCAATCATATAAATTGAGCCACAGGTCTGGTTGCTTACCAAGGAACTCTTTATGCGCTTTGAACATGTTCGTTGCCATCTCCGCATAGAAGTCTTCATTCGTGGTGATTTCCTCAATGTGGTCCTCCAGTGCTTGCGTAGATGGCAGGTTCTCTCTCTGAATCGTCAAGGAGGGGTCCTCAGCGACCTGTGAGATCGTGGGTGGCAACCCGTTGGGTAGGGTCATGCCATCGTGGTAATACAATCCATTGGGGTTCGATTGATACCATGGGATGAAGTCAATGCTGAAATTTGCGTCGTGGTTGTTGAGCTTGTTCATCTCCGCAGCTAATTGAAAGACAAGCTGATGGTCGTTGATGGTGTACGTCTCATTTTTCGACGACGTCCAGGTCTTTGGGAATCTCATAGGTCCCATCTCTAAATCATTCGGTTAGTCCTTTGCGAGCTCCCAATCCACGTGAGAAATGACAATGCTCACCTTGGTACGAATAGTCGAAGGGTCCTCCTGACAGGTAGGTCGTGTGGACCCGCCCACCTAGCCTCTCACTGGCCTCAATTATCTCCACGTTTTGGAAGCCAGCTTGTCTCAAGGACAAGAAAGTCATTAGCCCAGACATGCCAGCACCAACAATGGCGATGTGCTTGCTCTTGGCCTCCTCGACGTCGACATAGGTGTGATTCTTGGACTCGAGCAGCGCGACGCCGTCAAACCAAGGGCCCCAAGGATCAATGCCGGTGGTGTTGTCCATTGGGATCGCAACAGATTCACCGTTGCCATCACGCTTCTTCATAGCGGAGCGCTTGTGGAATTCCTCCAGGCCCCTCTTCCGGCTGCGCTGAGACGCAAGTTGCTGGGCCTCGCTTCTGCCTACCAAAGCTCCGGTACTGTCCCATGCCGAGATGCAGCCTCCAGAAACAGCGTTCTCGGGTATCACCCACACTAGCCTGTGGCTGATGCCTGAGGGGGTGTGACGTGCGAGGGTTTGATGCGAGTCGGTCTGCCTCTGGTCGAGGCATGAGCCGTAGGTGAAACCAACAGGACCTTCCACGCGTTTATCAAAGGAGACGTGGACGTTAGCCGCACGCGAATTGAGGTTCGTACGCGTCTCCAGGCGGACGGGATGAGAAGAGATGGAGGCAGAGTACACGTTCTGTGCCAGCGCCAACAAGGCGAGGCTAGTCTCTGGTCTCATGATGCTGAAAGTCTGGGGTGTGACTTGAAAAAGGCAGACTATCGATGAGAGAAGCAGGAGAAAAGCTGGAAGTGACGGATCATGGGTATAGGGCTTCTGACGGCGACTTTATACAAGGTATCACAATGAAGCTTTAGACATAAAGTTGATATATCCTTTGCTCACCCCACATCCGCTATCTACGGAGCAAGATGTTTGTCATCACACCGCAAATTCACCGGTGTCATCTCCGTGGCGTCAGTGTTTTCCGGCTAATCGCTCACATAATATTTGTTGCCCGGGATGTTGTGGATTGTAAGCACCTGGCTGAGACATCACGACCCAAGATCATGCGCACAAACAGCATAAGTGAGAAAGGGCTGAATTTGTGCAACTAGCAGGCTCCCCGATGACAGCCAGCCTTTCAAAGGAGACATAAGAATCTCGAGTAATAGACGCTATACCGAAATCCCCAATGACCGTCTGAGTCACTGGGAGTGAGCATTGGCGACAATCCCGTAACAGGTCACTCTGACCACTAACACACTACCACATATCTCCTCTACATACTCTGCCCATGATAGGAAGGGCGGGCCGGAAGTCGGAACCCGCAAGTCGGACCAATATCCATAGATAGCTGACCACCACTACCGGCATGACGTTGCACAAAGAGGATCTCCAGCGAACTACGGCCCCACAAATCCACGCGTTACCGGCAACATGGTATCGGGACCGATAGCAGACGAAAATGATAAGCACCAACCGGGTGCGCGCTTGCGCGCAATGAAAGCAGGAAAGGCATATGCTGTTTTGCGTATGGCAGACTTTCGGTATGTAGGCGGCCGAGATAATCCGAGTAAAGATTGTGGCTGTTGTAGGATTCTGTGTGCCTAATTGGAAATGCTGAAAGGCGTCACCAAGCGCAGCTAGTGAAAAGTGACCTCAGCCATATGTTGACTCAGATTCAAAGCTCGTATAGGGAGATATTATTCGTTCATGGCCGCTCCAAGTCTTTTACCTTTCCTGATGAGAATGACAAACTAGTTGTTTCATACCCGTTCAATCCTCAGCTTGAGGCTCCGGAAGACTGACCAATTCCTGCCACCGACACCGGAACCCCCGTGACGAGGCCTTGCCAGTGGAATATGAATCCCGAGGTCTTTTATTTCATAATCGAAGTGCGAAATCTTAGCGGGACTATCTCAGGGCAAGATTACATCAGACTGCGACGTAAAAGTGCACATTTCAGTCGCATGAGACTTGAGCGATGAAATTCTGGTGGTCATGACCAGACTTGATGCCCCAGGGTCTATTTCATTTTCGTTTTTCATCAACTACAAAATATAGTAATGCTCCCAAGTTTCAGTTCACGAGTCCAACAGTCTGATTTTCCTTTCAAGAGTGCAAGACCGTCGTTGTGGTGATCCACACAAGGAAGCAAAAAATGACTCCATCACGTGCCCAGGATGGAAGTGATCATCGATTCGGCCCCGGCAACCCGCCAAGCAGAAACATACCCTATCTCTGAACGGCGTCGCCTTGTCACACTAACGGGTATTGGGCAGGGATACGCTGCCCCTGGAATCTCCTAACCCTAACATATCTCCTCGCCGTCTCACCAGCGCTCGCTCTTAGATCAGCATGCAAGATATAGAGTGGATAAACATAATAACAGGCTGGAGTAGTCTAATTTGGCATGCATGCGAGAGCGATCGGAAGATTCCATGACATCCACAATTAGCTTGCGGCCCGTTAGACGAAGTTAAACTGGCAGGCGGCTGCCCAATGAGGTCGTGCGTCGCGCAGGTACGGATACGTGGTTGTTCAGTCGGAGGCGCTCCGTGTTTCAGACTCGACTGGTTCTTCCTGAAGTAGCACAACCGCAACAACTTCGTGTGTCAGACATCGTCTGGTAAGTTTAGCCTGCCGCACCGGACGGGGGCGCAGTGTCTCGTGCTTGGTGAGAACGCTACCTTCGTCACTACCGGGCTCCGTCAACCGTTTCCCCTGAATCGGTAATACCTGCTGGTGGGTTCCCTCATGAGGAGTGGTTTGTGAAATAATCCGACCCATTTACCACCTGTCGTCTTACCTATCGAGCTCGTTTCGACCTACCACCTTTCTGTTTTTCCCCTTCTTCTCTTCATTATTCGTTCCGAGACCCTGCGTCATCAACGGAGGCTCGAGTCTACTATTCCTTTGCTCTTTTTCATCAGCCTGGACTGTCTGTCGCTCTTTTTGTCTTGTTGCTGGCAAACGCTCCTTTAATTACACACAAGCTCGCTAAGCCTGCGGACAAGCCAAAGCTTGACGTGCCAAGTCACCTCACGCTGCGTCTAACGCTCCGCCCGCTGCACAATGTTTTCAAGCCTCACCAAGACGGCGATCTTCGTCACGCTGCTAGGCAATGCGGCTGCAGCAATAGATCCCATCGTCGCCAAGGTAAACCCACAATTCCACCTTCGGACCCTTCGATCTGCATCTAATGATCTGCATCACTCAGGGCCAATACTTCTTCTATTCTTCAAATGGCACACAATTCTTCATCAAGGGTGTAGCATACCAACAAGGTATCGGTCCCGGCGGCACGGCAGAGGGCAACCAGGCGACATTCATCGACTCGCTGGCGGACACGGCAAGCTGCCAACGTGATATCCCATTCCTGCAGGAGCTCGGCACCAACACGATCCGTGTGTACGCCATCGACCCCAAAGCCGACCACCAGGTGTGCATGACCGCCCTCGCCGACGCGGGCATCTACGTGATTGCAGACCTCAGCGTGCCGGGCGAGTCGGTCGAGCGCGACAACCCGAGCTGGAATACGGACCTTTTCGCTCGGTACCAGGGCGTGATCGACAACCTCGGCCAATATCCGAACACGATCGGCTTCTTCGCCGGTAACGAGGTCACCAACAACAAGACCAACACTGCCGCGTCGGCTTTCATCAAGGCCGCCGTTCGGGATTCTAAGGCCTATATCAAGTCTAAGAACTTTGGCCGGTGGCTCGGCGTTGGCTATGCCACCAATGACGATGCGGAGACCAGAGATAACCTGGCCAACTACTTCAACTGCGGCCAGGATCAGGCTAGTGCTGTTGACTTCTGGGGTTACAACATCTACGAGTGGTGTGGACAGAGCACGTTCGAGTCGAGTGGATATCAAGAGCGGACTCAGGCCTTCGCAAACTACTCGGTCCCTGCTTTCTTCTCCGAGTATGGGTGCAACAACCCCGGCGGCGGCGAGTCGAGAATCTGGCAGGAGACTGGAGTGCTGTACAGCGACCAGATGAACAAGGTTTGGAGCGGAGGCATGGTCTACGAGTATTTCCAGGAGCAGAACGACTTTGGTAGGTTGACCTGGGTATTTCGAGTGACATGAGGCAGGTAGAGACGGGGAAAAAGAGACTAATCACACCCAACCAGGTCTCGTCGACCTATCCGGCACGACCGTCACACCCCGCAAGGACTTCCAGGCCCTGGCGACCGCCATCAAGGGTACCGAGGCCGACACAGCTAACCCCAGCATCTCGATGAACTCGTACACAGCGACCAACGTGCCTCGCTCGTGCCCAGCCGTTACGAAGGGCTTGTGGGAGGCCGCCGAGGCGCTCCCGCCGACGCCCAACGCGACTCTGTGCGAGAACATGGTGGCCTCCTCGTCGTGCGTGCCCACCGAGGCGACAACAGGCGACGCCGAGAAGATCGGCGCGCTGTTCGGCACCGTCTGCGGTATGGACCAGAAGGCCTGCGCGGGCATCACCTCAGATGCCGCCACGGGCACATACGGCGACTTTGTCATGTGCAACCCGGTCCAGCAGCTCACGCACGCGCTCAACCAGTACTACGCCAACCAGAAGAAGGCGAGCACGGCGTGCAACTTTGACGGCCAGGCCAAGGTAGTCTCGCCCACCGAGGCGGCCATCACGCCCAGCTCTGGGTCCACATCGGGATCGAGCAGCGGGTCTGGGTCTTCTTCTTCTAGCAGTGGTAGCGGTTCCGGCTCGGTAAGTGGGTCCAGTGCGAACAGCCCAAGCACCAGTGCGAGCAACTCCACCGCCCCTGCGTCTGCTTCTGGTTCTTCATCATCTGAGTCTGGCGCCTCTTCTCAGCAGGGTGGTACGTCCGCCGCCGGCGGGTCTGCCTCGTCGTCGAACGGCACAATTAGTGCCGGTGGCAGCGCCGGCGGCAAGTCTCAGGGAGGCGGCGATACCACGTCTGAGGAGAAGGGTGGCTCTGGCTCTTCGTCTTCTGCAGCCCCTTCGTCTGCGGTCAGTTCATCTGCGGCCCCTGCTTCGTCAACTGCCTCATCATCTTCCTCTGCGAATGATTCTTCTGCGGGTGTTTCTGATGCTTCTTCCGACCCCTCGTCCTCGTCCTCGTCCGATGCTTCTAACTCCAACACTGCCTCGTCCGACAACACTGCCTCTGGTGATACTTCTTCTGCTGCTGCTGCTGCCGATGATTCTTCTGCTGCGACCCCTGCGTCTGTCGTTTCTAGCGCGAGTGAGAGTGCCTCTCAGGGATCTAACAGTGCAACCGTTGTTCAGGCTTCGAGCGTTGGCCGTCTCTCCACCGCGGGGAACACCGGCCTGCTTCTGGCTGCTGTTGCAGTCATCGCAACGACTCTACTATAGGAAACATTGGAAGGTAACATGGGGAACATTTGGGACCGGTTGAAATTTCGAGCATCTGGGATGGGCGTTGCATAGAAATCGAGGCTAGACCTTGATGAACACCATTAATCGAATGCATTATCATACTCTATCTACATTCCGGCTACCCGTGGCAGCGTCTAATATGTCTCCCTCCTCCGGCCTTGTCGTCGTAAGTTGACAGTCTGACAGAGGTTTTCATTCTATCATCCTTGAAAACCCGCACTTCTTCTCTCACTCGAGGCCATTCGGCTTGATTGATGTCCCATTTTGTTGCGAGCGTCCATTAACGCGTAAGTCTTCGTCGCACCTATTATTGTCCCGCATAATCCAGCATACCATCTCCAAAAATGGACATCATTGCACAGTCTCGCGCTAGATCTCACGAGAAACCGCGTACTTGCTTCTCTTCCGTAGCAAATAACCCCACTTATATAGCACATAAGGTACGGGAACAAGGACGCACGAGATGCACGCCAGGATGGTCAGCGTGTAATGGACGCCCATGTTGGTGTAAAAGGGGATGCCCACAACCGTCATCCCGCCAGCTGCAACATAGCGCACAAGCGCGGTAAAGGTGAGAGCTGAGGCCGAGAACATCTCGTACGAGTCGATGACGTACATGTAGGCGCAGATGAATATCCCCATGACGCCGAACCCAAAGAGCGCGACGGCAAAGATGGGTGACCAGATGCTGATGTTGGGGCTTGCCGTCCAGCCCATCCAGAAGAGCGAGATGGGGATGCTCACGGCTGGGCCAAGCATGGCGTACCACAGTCGGATTTCAGGGTTGAACTGTTGGCCTTCGCCGCGCGACTCGGCCTCCTTGATCTGTTTTATCGTCATCCGGTAGACGATCGGTATGAGAAGGAAGGTGAACTGGAGGCCGACGAACATCGAGATGAAGATGATGTTGCTCAGGCCTTGTGAGATCTCGTAGGTGTACTCGAAGATGTAGGGCCATCCAATGAGAAACGTGAAGAGCACGATGTACACAACAGAAAGGTACAACGTCATGGCAAGGATAATCGGCTCGGTGAACATCTGGAATGGTCTGGTCATGCTGACTTTGAGCCGACTAAACAGCGTGGCCTTGACGATCTCATGCTCCGACCGGAACCGGTCATCCCCAGTCACACGCCGCAGGTGCTTCGCTTTCCACCGCAACAGCAACGGGGCATACGTCTCAGGCATCATGAGGAAGACCCAGCAGACCACGAGCCCGGACAGGATCAACATGGCCCACTCAGTCCACCGCCAGCTCACGCTCGTGGACGGCCCAATATACGCACCCATGACGGCGCCCAGCATGGGGCCTCCAAAAGCAGCGATCGCATAGAGTGGGAAGGCCCACGTCTTCTCGACGCTGTCAAACATATCCGACACGCTGCCGCCGGAGCACACGAGCGGCGTCGAGGCCGAGCACCCGGCGAAAAAACGAAAGACAATCTGAGCGCCGAAGTTGGGCGCCAACCCGGAAGCCATGATCCATATCATGAAGATGGCCATTGAGCCTGAGTAGACGGCGTTGCGCCCGAAGGTCTCGGAGAATGGGCCTGCGACCAGGCTACCCATGCCCATTCCGATTAAATATAGGCCGGTGGCGAGGGACTCGGCGACCTCGCTGACGCCTAGGGATTTGGCGGCTTGTGGGAGCACGGTGGCATCGATACCTGAGGCTGCGCCTACTGCGGCGGCGATGAGAGAAATTTGGAGGGTGCAGCTTACGCGGCGGGCGTACTGTTCGTCTCCTGGTTAGCCATCAATGGGACTGAAAGACGGAAGGGTTTGTTGACTTGGATCTGCATGCCCGTGACTCATAGCCTACATGCACCTCATCAAAGGCTATGATGGAGCAGTGAGACAATGAGAAATTCCATGACAACAGCATTCGCATATCCTTCTTGAGGCCCAAAACAGATTCACTCGCTGCTTACCGTCCAGTTGCGCGGGTTCAGTGGGTCATCCGGGCCCTCCCATCCGACCACGAAGACCTTGCTGCCTTTGCCTTCATGCGTGCGGCGGTCTCGAGCATGCACGCCGGTCAGCGAGTGGCCCAGGGCAGCGCAAGCCGTATACTGCGTGGCAGCAGTCGGCACACGCTGCGCAGCATTCGAAAGTTCGTCAGAGGCTTCTTCCGAGTTGGTGCTGCTGTTGCTCAGCGAGGGCCGGACGACAGACTCAGCCGACGTCCGGCGGTGGCGGCGTGGCTCGGTACCATCGTGGGTGGTCTTCTCCGGGTCGGCGTTCTCGTCGTACTTGGGTTCAGCTGCAGCTGTTGCTGCCGGCTCGCTATCTTCGGCGGCGTCGAGGGTCCTGAGTCGAGCCCTGTCCTGGTCCCGCTCCACCTGCGCCTTTACTGCGCTCAACAGGTGTCTAGATTGCCGGAGGGATTGCATTGTTGCTTACCGGGGACTAAGACTGGGTCTTCCGATCCGGACATTCAGGAAGACTTTTGCCGCGCTGGAGTTGGGGTTGTTTCTTATCAAATGTGACCCAACGCCGACGACTGAGGCGGCTTGGGCGAACCTTTTATTCCGTGGAGACGGGCCGGTGTTCTCCAACAGCGGTCTCGGAGCGGTGAACAAGGAGGCCAGCAAAGACGGGGTGGATGGCGACCGTTCGCCGGATTTTTTCTACGACACAGATTTATCATAAAGCGGAATTACTAATTTGGTATTTAGTGCAGCAGAGCGAGGTCTTAGCTTTTTCCCAAATCCCGTTCGGGAAAAGAACGGCAATAAGCACGGCACGGTGTATGCACGAGTCTATGTAGACCCGCTATGATGTCGCTTAACATCATTGTCTGGTACTCTGTCCCTCGCTACATGCGCCCTTTCGATTACCACCCTCTCTGCCTCTCTGCCATTCGGCGTAAAGTCTTGCTCGACCAAGACTGAACGTACGTATCAGCGACCGGATCGCGAACTCGCCACAACACATGTGAGAAGAGTCATAAAATTCTAGAGTCATAATCCCGCATTAGGTAGACAGACACACGGAAGTTCCCGCGGCGCATAGACGAGCGCTACATGTGAAGCCCAGTTCACAATCAGTCCGTTTCTCATCGTCGCCATTCGCTTTTCTATGGTTTACCTTGCTTTTCCATCATAAATATCTATTTCCACCTTTCAAACTTGAACCGATGCGGTTCCACCTACGGGGAAAGTGTCAGCCACCTGGATGCCCGTCCTCACGCGTATCCTCCTCATTATCCGAGCTTCTAATTGGGCCCAGATTTTTGCCTCATCGTCGTTGTCATCTGCATCGAGAGAGTGTTTCTTTTGGGCCTTCTGGTCGAACATCTGCCACAGCCCAAAAACTGCTAATGTCAGAGGTGTCGACAAGACAAAGTATATCCACAAGCTTCGTGACACAGGTCCATCCAAGTCTGGTGGAGGAGTGTCAGCTTAGTTCCAAGGTTGCAACTTCTCCCTGGCGGGAAATGTCGCGTAGGTGCCAGTAAGGACAGAGTTCGTCACTTACCTTTGCTGAAGTCAAAAAATGGCATACTGAATAGAGATGATACGAACGCCCCTGGCAGGAAGAATGAACCGAGCAATGTCAAAGTCTTCATCGATGCGCTGTCGCGGCCGCTGCTATGCGCTAAGCGTTGCTGCTGAATAGCGATATGTAGGTTCAGTCTCGATTCTCTCTGGCTGATAATGTTATGTACCTGCCCATTAAGATCAGCCCAAAGGATCGGGGACCACCTGAGCAGCGATTTGCTCAGTCAACGCCTCGAGGTAAACTTACCACTTCCCGAAGGATGCCTAGTCTTTCCAAGGTCACATGAGCATAATTTTCAATACCCTGCAATTTGACAGTCAAGAAGTTGAGCCTTTCCAGCAGTGCCTTATGTAACTTTGCGAGTTCCGGGCTCTTCTTCTCGGCCGGTAAGATTTCCCAAAAGTATTTCGTCGCTTCTTTGATGTGATCAACCACATTTTGCCACGCCTGGGACCTTTTTTGAAGCACCTCGGTCTGACAGTCGGCGATTTTTTGGCTAAGTTTGTCCAACTCATGGTCTGCCGGACTTGCGTAGTGAGCTGCAGGCGCCACGGTATACCGACCGATCAAGTCTTGGTCTAACTTTCGAAGCTTTGCTCTAAGATCCCGCTGCTTTCTGTCATTGTTGGATGATAGTTCGTGGCACAAGGTCAGGATTGGAAGCAATAGTGGGTGCGAGACAGGTCTGCCACACAGAACAAGATCGTCGAGGACTTTTTTCAAGGTTTTGTGCTCCTTGACCTGCTCCTTACCCTTTTCTGTGGCTTTCTCCCCCTTTCCCTTCACGTAACCAGAAGTTATGCCAGTGGTTGAAGAGTACGACAATACCATTTCCCAGCCTCTAGAAGCACCTTTCCACTCCACGTCGGATTTCCGGAATATGAACTCTGGGCTTCGTCAGACATAGGATAATTGCACTTATTCTCTCTGATGATCGGCAATGTGTGATGATAAATCGGTAATGCGGTGAATTTTCGACTTACCCAGATTGTCTCCGACATGTGCCCACCAGAAACAAGGTCCGACTGCGCTGGAGGAGTCTATACATCGAAAAGATAAGCGAAACTCTCTTATAAGAGCCTTGTACGACGGGACATCTAGCGATATGACCCCGGGGGCGAAGGCTTCATCATCTTTCGCTTTCGCTTGGAGTCTGGGAAGGCATGCCGTCAGTACCAACCGTAGACTAGTGAGAAGGGACGGGAACGCTTGCATCAGCCTGATTCCATCCTGAAGTCTGACACCCTCTGCTAGTGCTCTTGATGCGAATGGGGCCTATTTCGTAGATGCTTAGCATTGCCCCATGAACGCCCTGGCGCCTGTGTCTAAATTCTGGTGTCTCTGGGGTTCAGTCCTACCTCACGCCTTAGAAAACTCATGAAAGCATCAGTCGTCCGTAATTCGGATAGTTTTTCCGCTGTACTTATCGCCGGGTTCTGAAGAGCGACAAGACTTGTCAGCGCAAGACCTTTGAATATATAGCTCCAAATCGGCGGTGGGGACGTTATATCTGGTTCTTTACCGAGTAGTTGAGAATCTCAAGCCCAGTCACATCCTCCGCCTTCGCCCTGCAAGCCTCGAGCTGTCCCTGAAATAATAGTTCGTCCATCGGAGGCTGTGCTATGTCTTTGAATATGTTGAGAACCACATTGCAGAATTCTCTCAGCCATTCCTCTGCCCCTCTTTTGTCTGCTTACTCACATTGTCCATGTGATACGGATATGCATTTCTCATGCATGCCCCCACACTCGATTCCATAATCGGCTAGATTGCAAATGTTTTTATTCACAGTTGGCGTTTGCCCAAGTGACACAGAGTAAAACCAACTCGTACTCTGGATTTCGCAGTAGACTGTACGATAGTCTGGGCTCAGAGACAATTCCCAATCAAGGATATACAGCAGACACGGTATTTAATTTATTGTCCGCGCAAGCCTCGTCTTTTTTCTCCATATTGTAACCCTTCAGGCTCGATCTTAATGGCATCGCCCTTTCAAGCTTGGGAAGCTAGCTTGACTTTCATCATAGTTCCATCAGCCGGCCTAGCTGTCATCCTACGAGTCTGCAGGAGAATAAGTTTGTCAGAGAACGCTGGTCCTGAAGCGGTACTTAGCAAATAGGAGGGTACGAAACTTGCGTTGTACAACTGTGACTTGACCTTGAATTGCCCATTCTCATCAAGGGTCGGAAGACCGTTGTGGTCCAAGATGGTCTCACCCAGGCTCACCTTGACAAAATCGTATTTCCGAGCCACGATGCTGATGATGATTCGCGATTCAAGGTTCGCGAGTTCAGAACCGATACAGTTTCTGGGACCCCTCTCAAAAGGCCGCCACGCGCTCGCCGGAATGCTCTTCCCAGCCTCGCCAAGCCATCGCTCAGGGACCCAGACATCTGCCGTATCCCCGTAGACGGACTGGTCGCGCTGAATGATGCTTTGGCATGAGTACATGATGGTGCCGTCGAGGTTGTATTCCTCGCCTGTGGGAGCGCGGACCGTGAAACCTGAGCCGGGAGGTGTCATGCGTACAGTGGCGGCGGGTGGGTGCAGACGGAGGGTCTCTCTGATCACGGCGTTGATATAGTGCAGGCGAGGGAAGATTTCCTCGCCGCGATGCGCGAAGGTCGCGCACATTGAAATGGGGTCGACCTCTGCCGACCCGAAGATCTCATCCAGCTCCTGGCGGACGGCGTTCAGTGCGCGGGGGGTGCGGCTTAGCTCATACAATGCCCATTGCAGCACGCAGGTAGTGGTGTCGTGCCCTCCAAACAGGAAGTTACGGACTTGGTCGGATGTTTCTGACAAGAGCTGCGGAGTGAGGGCTTCGGTGTCTTGGAGGCTGAGGGCCACAATACTTCGAGACCGGTTTCCATTTGCTTCTTCTTTCACCTCGTTGTATCTTTGCTGGATCGTGTCTTTCACCAGCGTGTCGATGCGTTTTGCAATCCGGTAGCGCCGGAACGTAGCCAAAGGGACAATCCACCATGGGAGGTTGTTCTTGTCGTCGGCATATGTCTCCATCAACTCCGTGAAAAGTCGAGGGAGTTCTCCTTGCTTCGAAGGTTCTAACTGTTGGGCATTGACGTCTGATTGAAGTACAGCTGCACCGATTATATCGAATGTCAAGTTTGTGATGAGCTTCTCCAGGGAGAACTCGTCCCCCGAGGTGGCGAATTGGTCAAGATATTTCAGAAATGGACCTATTCTGTCCAAAATCATAGGCAGTAGCGTCCACAAATATTGACTTGAGAAGCCCGGGTTATACTTCTTGCGAAGATCCTTCCAGTCTTGACCCTGCATGAGAATTGTCAGTGATTGATAAGGAGCGGCATGCAAGAAAGCATGTTCTATTTCACCTCTCGACCAATAATTGCTGTCTTTCCTATGATCGGGATCATATGGGTCCAGGTTGGGGACTTCGGCGTGCTCAGAGGGAAAAGCTGAGATGTTTTGGATATCTGTTCGGCGATGCTATGACTGGGGACGAGAACCATTGGGGGATTGATAGGCCGCATATCTACAAGCATAACAGGAGGACGACCCATGGAGGTCCACATCTCTTCGAAGATCTTGTCTGTTATTCTCAGTCAGTTGATATCTCTTAAAGGACGTTATTGGTCTATTTCATTGTCATCTCATAGCATACCTGGGTGACGGTCATGTATTCCCTGACTCATGAACTCGCCGAAGACTTTTAGGTGGCCCCAGAGGAGATGGTTTGGTAACTGTGGGATATGTGCGTATTGTCTATCACGCACATATTTCAAGCGACTGTAGAAATATGAGGCCAGTAGCACAATGGCCGCGATCACAAAAGGTTTGAGCATGCTGCTGTGCAGCCGAGTCGGCGCGGCGCACGGTCCAAGGCTATGGTCAGTATTTTCGAACTCCCGAGGTCAGTCGCAAGCGAGTTCAATAAAAATATCCGAGTATCAGCAATTAGCAACGGATATTTGCGCTTAGGTTAGGACACCAGACAAGGCCACGCAGTGTCAGCTTGATAAGATACAAGCGTAGGGACAAGGACTCTGGACGGTTCCTGCGGGGGGATCGATGTTTTGTGCCTGGGCTCATCCGTTATGGTTAGCGGTCAAGGGATAGGCTCTTGCAGAGCCCTGGGCAGATAGCTGACGGAAGGAGAATGATGGGGGAACAAGAATGTGTTGAAGCGGGAGAGCGCATCAAGTGGTCAGCTGTGATTGGAGGGCAGAAGGGACTGGCGAAAAGCTGACAGTTGCGCACTACTGTCATCCCTGTGGATCCATCGTGTAAATAAAAGCTCTGTGATTGGTCGTAGCTCTGAGTTTGCAACCAACAGCTGCAGGCTGGTGTGTGCTCCGGATACCTTTGATTTTTCTTCTGTTGCCATGGTGGGGGTGGAGGTGGGTACATGCAGTGTCCGCACTTGATGCAACTCCAAGTCGAAGAGAGCCTCACCAGTAGCTTTTCACATCCAGTTTCAATAAACTCATTCATAAATCCAGAGCAACCCCACACGCAGAGTTAATGAATGACCATTGCTGTAACCCAAGAAACCAACGCCTTCGTATCATTGGGAACATTTCAACCCAACGATGCACCCTATAATCTTCTTGTATGATCGCTACTTGCATCAAAGCACCGCCGTCTATACCCAAATGACTGATCGATAAGTTCCGCTTGGGCTCTTTACTAGTGTTTCTGCGGTGTGATATCGAATTACCCGTTAGCGTACAGCAGCATTTCGACGTGGGTGGCGATATGGACGGTAGTTGGAATGAGTGACAGATTGGCTTCCGGACCTATATTTGGTACGTCTTAGCCATCAATTCAGCAGGCTGTGTAGGCAGTCCCACCAATGACCACACCATACGGAGCTTGAGCAAGAGGCAGTATGTGGTGTCGTCGTCGACGTGCCAGGCATCTCATGAGAATCACAACGGCTGAAGGGAGCGCGAGTAACAATGCGATGGCGCCAAAGATTGCTTCTAGAGAAACGGACATTTTGAAGTGACACAATCAATTGGCAGATGAGAGTTGGAAAGGAAGGAGTCTGTTGTCGAGAACTAAAGTGAATATGAGCCTTGAGGACGCTGACTAGGTGAGAAGGTCGAGGGATGCCACTGAAGTATATATATATGAAAGATGTATGTTGTGTGACATATGGATGGCAAAGCAAGTTGGATGAACGGACAGGATGAGGGCTCGAGAAACGACTCGGAGAGCAGGATATGGGCGAATGGCCGCCCCGCAACAGCTCACGCTTGGCGGGCACGTCTTGCCAGATCTTGGTTTGTGATTCGATCACCGGAGAAGCTTGAAATGGGTTGTGAGTTCTGCTTCATTTCAGCACATGATCATAGTTCAAGGGCCCCGTAATCTAGAACCCACACTGAAAGAACAAAAGTAGCAATGATTAAGTACTAGACCTATGAAGTCTATCGAAACACATCATATATACAAAGCCAATTTTAGAATAGTCCTCGTTTAGTGCACTACTGGTACATATTTATCCTAGGCGCTGCCCAATTTTCCTTCCCCTCCGGTCTCCTACATCCCCGACAATAACATTTAGTTGCCATCATAAACTCTGAATTCCCATCCTCCACGAATCCATCAACGAAATCGTCATCTTCCCTGGGAGGGATACAACTTCTCAGAATCCAGTCCAATGATCCCTCGAATACAGTGTGAAGTGAGTCGCAGCGACCCTCTTCCCAAGCCATGAGCTGGCTTGCTGCTGCGCCGTCCCGCGCAAGCACGAGGCCTAAAAAAAAGACTAGTCTTAGTGATGGTCCTCCCCGGGTCCTGAGGGACGATCTGCGGCCGTCTTTCCGCCAGGCCTGGAGGCCAGGAACATAAAACTCACTCAACAACTGAAGTACATGATCAGCGTACTGCCACACATCGTCCTCCTCGACAGTAGAAATATCCCCCTGTGCCGCGAGATGCTCACCATCTACTGGTGGTGCACAAGCAATCACGCTTTGCTCGACTCGGCACTCCCTCAAGTTGACGCGAGGATAGAACCTCGGCGCGTCAGGCGACGCTGCTGCAATCAACACCTTGAAAGCGCCATCCACACTATCATCGTCAACCTCGTAGCTGATCTGTTTCTTGGCCAAGTGTGCGGACGCAGCCGCCACAGTCGTGAACATACCAGAGCACTCGACAAGATGGAAAGCGCCGAGAGTGCCCCAGCCCAGGATAGAGGGGTCATCCTGCGCGCTGAACTGCACTGTCGCGGTCTTGCCTGTGGCGGTGTCTTTGAGCAGGAGTTTGTTGGCTGCAGCTTCCGCGTTGATTTCGAGGCTGGCACTCCGGCCGAGCCGGCCTTGGGAGTGCTCTTCCTGGAGGAAGGTTGCCTGAGAAACAATTGTGAGGACGTTGACGCGACGTGCCTCGGACAGCGGTTGGGAGTGATTTCAGGTTTGGACTTACTGCTTGGGCCGCGTCTACATTAGGATCGTTGACTGCGACGACGTTGATGTAAGGCGTGTTGTAGCTAAGACGTCCAAGACGTGAGCAGCTTCAAGATGCTCTGGGGTGGATTTGTACGTACGCCTTACAGAAGATGGCCCGACCAAGAAGCCCAAATCCGTTGATTCCAATCTTATTATCAGGGGAAATCAGAAAACTTCAGCCAGCCTTGGAGACTGTGAAAGAAAGAGAGAGGCGAGGGAGATAATCGTACCCGGAATTCATGGCCCAGCTCATCGAGGACCTTAGCCGGGCTTCGGGGGAGATCAAACGGATCCGTGTCCAAGTTCACATAGTTAGCCGGATCATCTCCTGGGAATTCCTGCCCAGGAAATTGATCCTGTATTGTCGCGTTCGAGTCCATAGCTGTGCCTGATTTGGGAGTTTTGAGAGAGGATCCAACTGACGAGGCGCGAAACGAGCAAGACGGACGTGAAGTATTGGGGATAAATACCCCTGGGGCATCCGCTGCTGGGTCATCCGGGGTACATCTAGCAAGCTTGGCAACCGCCGTTGGGCTGCTAGATACACCCAGGCAGGTAAGCACTAACGTAACCTAGGGTTAGCGTGGGAGGAAGGAGTCACGCCGTCCTATAAAGGAGATCACTTATAGACTACAGACTACTTGTATTCTTTGAATTCCTCAATAAGGTCCTTCCAAAAAGAATACAGTCATTGAAAGGGCCATGAGATTCTTCAACATTAGGTGACCTAAGCAGACAAAATAATCCTGGAAGCTATTGAATAAATAAAAGTATCAAAAAGTATCCCCCCATCCACCGCTAAATGCATGGCGTAGATGAGCCCAAACTCTCTTGTTGCACTCTACACAACCCTCAAAGCATTTCGGAGCGTCATTTGCATCTGCTCAAGTTCTATCATCTGTTGTCGACTCGTCGGCACCTCGAGGCGCATTGGCAGTTGGGCCAAACTCTCGTTTCCAGATGATCAGGGGCGTATGGTCCTCGCCCGGTCGTGGGTCGATTTGCACAATGTCCTTGACATTCGGGTTGCGAGTAAGTGCTGGATATTCCCAGCCCACCCACGTGTTGTCGTTAGGGTTTTTCCAGTCCCAACCGGGCTCCTTGTCGGCGCGGGTGAATAGGAAGACCCTACCCGAGCTGTTTCCTTATCAACACAAATGGACATGGGTTTCGGGGCTGCGGTCAGCTTGAGGAAAGAGAGATACCCACCATTCCTCTGCAAGAGCCTGGCTTGCGATCCGGGGGACTAGCAGTCGGCCCTTCTTGCCACCACTTTCTAGAGCGGATGTTGTGGCAGACAACTGGTTACAATTAGTGATGCTCTTCACACAGAGGCAGAACGGAGACAACAGAGTAGCTTTAAATGCAACCTACAAAGCCCTGGACGGTCACGACGTCCGGGTAGCCTACGGCACGCTGGTCCGGAAACAATGCTCGCGCAGAGTCGCACTTTAGATAATTCTTGATCATGGCAATGGAGCCTCTTCCCCCAAGACCCTGTTGACGGGAGGACAAATCACTGACGGTTAGTCCTCAAAGACGTTTTGTTTGGTCATTGGTGACAAGCTCCGGGGAATAGAGACGCACAGTGTAGAAGTACTGAATATTGACGCCTCCATCCAGAATGGTCTTCTTGTCGCCGACAAAAAGTTCATCTTTCAACTGCTGTGTCGTGGGGTAGTCGATCTCATCGAAGTCGAACTTTTTACCATTCTTGGTGTATCGTAGAGTGCGCTTCTCGATGTAACCGCGCCGAAGAAGGTCATTCTCTGCCGCTGTGTTGTTCCACTCGCCGGTGTCATCCAAGTACAGAGAGGGGACGTCGTCAGCACGCACGCCTAGATGGGAAATGGAGGACGGGTCGTCATTGACGATTGCTCTAGACTCGGCAGGTTGGAGCAAGGCAAAGAGTGTGAAGGCACATAGGGCCCAGAGGAGAGAGATCCACGCATTGTGGCGGCGAGTTGTCTTCATAGCGTCGGCGGGTTCAACGACCTGAAAGCACTTGATGGAAACCAGAAAGCACTTCCAAAGTCTGAAAATTCTATTCTTTCCAGTATCGTGTACATGAACCTGGGCCGGCTGGCTTGCATGGGAGGTGGCCCCCATGAGCAAGTATATGATTACCCGAGGCCGCACAGTCTCGAGTCTGATAACTGCTCACCAGCAACCCTGTCCACCCTGATCATGAGAAAATCCTTTATTTCGAGCTCCATGGTGTGCCAGTGCTGACTTGGTAGCCCACGATAAAATTGCAACGAAGCCACAGACAAAGCCTACGGGTCTAAGTAGGTAGTTGATCCCACAGGATTGCAAGCTAAGGATGTGACGGAGAAGAAGAGTGTTGGCTTGCGAAGGTCTCAAAATGTTGTGTGATTCAAACCGTGAATAGTATGACTAGGACATTTGCAGTGCTAACTTTCTGGCGGTAGACGAGGCTGATTTGAAAAGCTCTGTGTCTGGGAGCTTTCCAATTTGCTTATGCTCATGCTCAGCTGGCTGGACGCCGAAGCTGGGATGGTTCCTATCTATGCTAGTGCTTCCTTCAGGAGTTATACTAACTTCATATCAGTTAATAACTCGACATTACCGGTGGGATAGGTTATTCGGGCGGCTTAATGCTTTAAATTGCACAATGTATCCCTTCTGCCTAGGTAGTGCAAGGCAGCCTGTGTCGCAGCCTCGTTTCTCTTGGCATCAGCACATGGGCACTAGCAAGCTGTCAACTAGTCAGCGCGTGTTTTGGGGGTAGCGGGGAATTTTCTCAGCACCTACGCGCCTTTAAAAGAGCCATACCTAGGTAGGTAGCCATCGCCGTGTCAGCCCCCTTCCTTCGCGTCTTCAAAATCCATGGATCGTGTCAACACAACTACCTCACTCTCGGCCTTCGCGTCGACGCTTTGGTCGGCACACCACCACATGGCGCTTATTCACACCGGATAACTTCTGCTCATCCGCGGCGGCTGCCAGCCTGCTATGCCGCCGATGGAAGAAGCCCCGGGGCAGGATCGTTGCCTGGTCGCATGATGGATTTGAAAGAAATTGACCCAAACTACGTAGACAAGCGCCGAAATCCTCCATGGGACTATTGCAAGCTTGATGACAGTGACCAAGATCGCGAGATCCTCCACGAGGTTCACCTCTCACCGAGGATGGCCGCGGAAGGCACCAACTAGGGCGAGGGCGAAGAAGTCTGGCAAGCGGGCGGGATGGAAAGAATGTATATCAAAAGGTACCCGAGAGCAGCATGTGGGACGTCTTGAGGAGACCAACAACTTGCGGTCCTTCTTGACTCCCTTTATTCATTCTCTTGATCTTGTCTGTCTCCTTGCCCAGGTACAAAGGCATCTTTGCCTTCGGGCTGAGTACAGATGCCACCAGACACCATGTTGTCCCTTGCCTGGCTCTCAGCCGCTCTGTTTCTAGGCCTCGGCCCCTCGCACGTCTCAGCTCAGAATGACAACAGCAGCGTTCCTGCTGTCGACTTCAGTGAGGCCGTCGCACAAGAGGCCTCGGTGTCGGCCCAGCTTCAACTTGCCAACACAAGCAACCCCATCCCGCTGCCCGCGGAGAACCCAGGTGACATCCCCAACTATGATAGCCTGCTCGCCCTGGCGGGAGCCTGGCCGCCGCTCCCCGTAGCGGTGGGCGAGGTAGACGTGGGCCAGGTCGTGGCGAACATGACGCCGCCGACTTCTGCCGACACCAACGACAACAGCAAGCGGCAGGGCGGCGCGCTGCGCGTCTTGGTCGTGGGTGACTCCATGACGCACGGCAGCGAGGGGGACTATACCTGGCGCTACCGGATGCACGAGTGGTTCACATCCCAGGGCATCGCGTATCAGTTTGTTGGGCCGTATGCTGGCACTATCAAGCCGCCTGACCCTGCGCCCCCGGAAAAGCCGCTGCTGTACAATGCCGTCCCTCCCAACCCGCCGCCCAACGTGGGTGGTGGTTATGCTGCGGGCGCGGGGGGTACGCCACTGTGAGTTTGTTTTCTTTTCTTCCGTTTTCCCCCCTTATTTTCACGCACTGCGGAAATGATACTTTAAGAGAAACCGAAACTACCGAGTACATACTAACCAAAGATGACACAGGCCTCATTTTGCTGTCAGTGGCCGTGCGGCTGCTACCGATCAGAACCTGATTCAGGATGTGGTCGCGAGCCATCCGGCGGATCTGATGTTAATTGACCTGGGCTTCAATGACCTGGGTTGGTTCTATAGTGACGATAATGGGTTGATTAACAGCATGCGGAACCTGATAAACAATGCGCGCCGGGCTAACCCCAACATGAAGTTCGTTGTTGCGACAGTTGGTAAGCCGAGTCCTTCTAGATGTACCGGTAGGCAGGAGAAATACTTACTGACGTGGGTAAAGTCCATCGCACATTCATTGGAGGTCGATCTGATCTCGTCACAATGACAGACCACTACAACTCCATGTTGAAGGAAGCTGTTAGTGGCTGGAGCACGCCTTCGTCCCCAGTAAGTTCATTCCAGATGCCATTCGCCAAGATATCGTAGAGTTTTTCTGAGCTGACACAACCTTCAACAGGTTGTCTGGGCTCCAGTTCGTGAAGAATATAACTGCGGGCCGCAGTACTCAGAGCAGTGTCCTGCATCATATGACGGGCTACATCCCAACGAGCTGGGAGAGTACCAGATCGCTCGCGGCTTTACACGCGGCCTGGTCAGCGGCCTAGGAATAGGAAACGCACCTCTTGAAGTCCCAGGAAATATTCCAGCCCGCCCACTGCCAGTGCCGTCGAATTTCCAGATTGCCACGTCGGATCTTGGCGCCACGGCCACCTGGGACAAAGGTACATAGCCGCCACCCACTCCTCCAGGCCTCCTTCTTCAGTCTCGGGTGCTAGTACTATGGGCCCTAGTTCAAGGCTGTGATGACGGTGATGATCATGACGCTGACCCTCTCCCAAATGTATAGTCTACGGAGCTTATGAATACGACGTCGACTACAACATCAACGGTGGCGCTCCGTTCAATTTCTCGCCCGGGTCCGTGAAAAGCAATCGCTGGGATACACGGTGGGCCGGTGACGGCTGGACGTACCAAGTGCGCATCCGGGCCTCAGCAGGGAACCGTAAGGGCGACTGGACCGGATGGCTAACGGCCACGGCGCACCCCAAAACGGCCGCCGCCGGGACAGAGATGAATGTCAAGACACACGCCACCGCCGACGGTATCGACATCACCTGGAACGCCGCCACAGGCCCCTACAGCGACTCGATATCCCAGTACAATGTCTACTACTGGGACAAAGATGAGCCATGCGCCTTCCTGCTCGTCGCTGGCTTCCTGCCCGGCGGGAGGGCCTCACTGACGGGACTGGTGCCGGGCCACCGATATCTCATTGCCATCGAGACGTGGAATAGCGTCGGCGCAGGCTTCCCCTTCGTCGCTCGCCAGGCTGTGCCTGGACGGGGCGCGCCAGGGGCCGTCACCGGCCTCAAGGTGTACGAGACGGACCCGACGACGAGCCACCTGACGTGGGACGCCGTCCCGGGCGCCGGAGGATATTACCTCTGGAACAGGAACGTCAACAATGCTTCAAGCGAGCTGGAGGCACTGACACTCGGCGGCGAGGCCGCGGAGCCGTGCTGGGATGTTGCCTTCCTCTTCCCTGGCACGTGGAACTACGAGTGGGCCGTCACGGCCTTCAATGGAGACCAGGACGCACCCAGAAGCGCCGTCACCGCCCCACCGGCCGAGGGATCGTCTGGTGGAGGGACGTGTCCCGCAGCACCAGCTTGGTGCCCGCCGGGTGCCTTTCCGGGCCCTCCAGCTACGGCGCCCGTGGACAACAGCAACCCGCCGCCAGCAGGTGGTGGTGGCGGCGGCGGCGGCGGTACAGGACCAGGAGCAGGCACCCCGACCTGTGACACTTCCACTGGTTGCACATCATGCTCAGGCAACGACTGCGATGGTTGTAAGGACGACTCGCAGTGTTCGGGCTGCTCAGGTCCCGGCTGCTCGGGACAGAGTTTCCCCTGCCAGGGGACGAGCTGCTCCGTATGTACTGGATCGGGCTGTGCGGGCTGCCACGGAAGTGACTGTGAGACATGTAAAGGCAGCAACTGTGGAAACACGCGGAACCCTTGCTCTGGCCCGCTATGCAACTTCTGTGCCGGATCGAGCTGTGACGGGTGCTTGGCCGATGACTGCGAGGTTTGCACCGGCGCCGACTGTGGGCCCTCGGATGACCGGGGCTGTCAGGGCCCGAACTGCTCCATCTGCATCGGATCGGGCTGTAGCAGCGGCGAGTGTGTTGGCTCCGACTGTCCCAAGACAGGAGGCTGCCAGGGTTCCGGGTGCGGCACAGACGGCAGCTGTCAGGGCGACGGGTGTTGTCGTGGCCCTGGCTGTGGCTCTGATGGAAAGTGTGTCGGGCCCTTTTGCATCTCGGGCGGATGTAGTGGTATCGGCTGCAGTAATGGCCGCTGCACCTCGCTCGACTGCTGCTCAGGTCCTGGGTGCAGCAACGGCAGGTGTGTCGGCCCACACTGCTACCAAGGTTCCTGCTCGGGGCCCGACTGTGGCGGCGGGGGCACCGTGTGTACGGGTCCCTTTTGCTGCTTCGGCATCGATTGTCTCCAGGGCACGTGTATTGGGCCCTCGTGTGTCGGCGGCGGTGAGCAGAACGAGAACGATGACTGTGGCGAGCCCACGACGGCGTCCGTCTGCACTGAGACAGTCACCTCCTTTATACCCTGGGCGGCAACCACGACCACGACGACCACGCGGACGCACTGCGACGAGATCACGGCGTGTGATGCCCGCGGCGCCACCAGGACGACCACGCCGCCGCCCTGCCAGTGTACAGCGTGCGCTGGGGAGCCGGACGGCAACTATGAGCTCGACTTTGGCGACGATGGAATGTCAGTGCACTACCCATATCCCTCCGACGTCACCGTCGTGGGCCCAGGTGGCAACACCATCTGGCCGACCGGCGGGTCCGGAGGCTCTCCTCCCCCTTCTACTACGACTCAGCCCCCGTCTCAGCCCACTTCTCCTCCCGCTCCAAAGAACCGTCTCTGGATCTTCCAAGAAATGACAGCCACCGAGTTCTCCCTCTTCTACTCGTGGTGGTTCGTCTGGCGCCCGCTGGACGGCAGCTCGTGGTCCATTTGCGAGGAGCCAAACGACTACCTGTGTCAGGACGACGGCAAGGACCTGGGCTGCGACGATTCTGACCCCCCAGACGAGGACGGGAACCCGGGCTTCCCGAACGGAGAGTACACCATGACGCGCAACGAGGCAAAGGGCTGCACGTACAAGGGCACAAAGGCTGGGCCTGGCACCCTAAACTGCCCTGGGTTCTCCAAGCCGGTCCAGTGTGGCGATGCGGGCACGTTTAAGAATGAGGATGTACCGTGTCCTGGTGCATCCTTTAATGATGCTGTGTACTGCGACTATTAATTTAAAAGACTGTTCTTGTGTGCTCAAGATTTAATATAATACTACAACATACTTCCCGGGATAGGGTGCTCGAATCTCTTGAATGTGTATTGCGTTTGCCAGGGACGCATTCAAGTCTTTCCTAGGTATCAGTCTTAAATTGAGAATGGCGTTAACTGGCAGATATCACGCCGCGGACGGTTTCAGATAACAAAACCGATATCTCGGTCACTCTGATGGAAGTCAATTTCAAGCAGGCGACAAGACATGGAACATATTTCTATTCGTTTGCATTGTAAGGTCTCCACCAGCCCATACAGTTGTACTGTATTTCGTTAGTAAATATGTATACATGCCAATGCTCTTGAAGGATAACATGTTTCTGTCATTGTGTAGCATTCTAATAAATATGGGTAGGGACTTGGGAGGCTATTATCTTTACGACGCGATGTGACGTCGGGGCGTTCCTGCGGTCAGTGGTACTTAAAGAACATTTACTTGGCCATTTGCGCGCACTCCACCCCTACGGCGCTCTTCGGACAAGCAATGCCTGCGATTAGGCAATGTATGGTATCAATGCATATGTCATTGGTTACGAATAGTGCCCTGGGCTTCAACACAAGGATCTGGTATCTCAACAGGTGCGCCTCGTAGGTGTCCGACCAGTCATGGAACACATTCTTGAATAGATACACGTCGGCATTCTTGACGGATTGTTCAGTGGAGAAATTGTGTGACTGGTAGTGAACGCGCTCAGAAAGCTCGTCAAGTGAGCCGCGTTCCAAGTTACTCTCGGTGACTTCAGAGAGGTCTTCAACCACTGCCTGCTCGATTTGGGGTTAGCCCAACAGGAGAGCTTTGCAAAGATCACCCGTCATCCTCCGACATCAACAAAGACTTTGAGACGCTCGCAGATCTGCGTGTGCTGTTTCCTAGGCGTCCATGGAACGTTGGCCATAAAATTGCTGAATGAGGTCTCTGGCACGGCTTTCATGATCAGCATGGCGTTGGGCAGACAATAGATTCGAGGAGTCATCGAAAGTGAGGCAGAAAACATCGCGGTCTCCCTCACTCCCATCGGCCACGGCAACAGCAGATTCACCGGCCCTTCGTGAGCTCTTTCTTCAGGACACGCTGCGAAGTAGAACAGAAATCGCCTCATACAAATCCCCTGAAGTGGCTCAACTTCTTTCATACGGTAGTATCATACCGTGAACGAAGACGGTGAATTGGTCGATGATTCTCTTGAGGTCGGTTGACAAATTAAGGCATCCTTCTAACCTTCCAAAAGAAGGGGTCCCTAACCGTTGACCTGGTCTACGGGCGTCCGCTATGGTAAGTAGCCAGGAGGGCGGCACTGTAAGATGATATATCATTTTCTCATCCCAGTGCAGCAATTTTGCCCCGAATATACCCTAGGGTAGGTGGAATGCTCTCCAGGATCTTTTGAATTTCCAACATCCCGCATCAGCGGACGAACTTCGCCCGGTAAGTCTGCTGCGTGGAAACAATGACATCCTTGGCCAACAGGTCTTTCGTAACCAATCCATGAATCCCGCCACCCAGCATCACGATCCACTGAGCTGGAGATATCGGGTTTGAACGAGTGATGAACCCGATTCTTTGTAGCCGTAACCAATTGTGGATGTGTTGGTAGTCCTCCAGGTCAAGGTCTCCGGACTAAAAAAGACCCAACACGTCTTTGGACGCTGAGGAAGCCTCCTTCCTTCTAAATGGAGCTGCTTAGGTTCTAGACGGTCTGGAAATCCAACGATGGTCGAAGCCACGTCCGCGGCCGTTACCAGCCAGTTTCTTTCATGGCCGGGCCCATTGCCCATGGGAGAACCAACACGCCCAGGTGACGCAAGGCGGACTTCTCTCTGCCACATACAGGTCATCTATGGTGTTCTGAAAATATCGCCATGATCGAGAAGGCCGTGATCCGCTCCAAGCCCCCTTCCTTCGCGACCGACTTCAGGATGCCACGGGCCAGAAGGCAACCAACACGATCCTTGACGCGTTGGCAGACTGTTCTTATCCTATCATCCAGGCCATGAACGGTGTTTCCATCACAATGCCGCGGTCGGCGGGCACGTATTCGGCCACCAGAGGCCGGTTTCAGAGATCATGTTAGACCATTTGACGGATACAACGGCGAACCAGGGCTTGATTGCAGCTGGTGAAGTTGGTCGGGACATTGGAGGGCCTCTCTTTCTAATGCTCTGAGGAATCTATATAAACCTAGATGCTCGCCTTGCTTTTGATGATTTGTTCTTGGAGAGCCAGACACAACAAAACAATCAATACTACTATCACTTCTTTGCCTTCATTCACGTTCTGCCGGTCAGAACATCTCCACTCCCTTTTCATCGCAACTCCATATTCAATTTCTCGGAAATCCTCTCCTTTCGACAGCCAAACAACTCAGCCCAATCCTCAAACAAGCAAGCAACCCCCAAGACCTCCACAACATCGCAAACCACGACTGCGCTAACAAGACTTCCAGAATAGGAACCATTCCAAGATGTGCACATTCCGGCGACAATTTTACTCCTGCGGCATCCACACGATAACGGGCACCTACGACAGGATTCCGCACTCCTGCGATGCCAATAAGGCGGCGCGTAGGGCGAAGTATGGCTTCTGTGAAGAAACCGCAGCCAACCGGAAGGACCTCACCACCAACACCTCCTGCCCGACCTGCCACCCTGGGGACGAATTTTTCGACTACGACAAGTATGAAAGAGACCACAGTAACAACAACCGCGGCGGTGCGCCTGGCGGGTCTGCTGGGTCTGCTGGGCGCGCCTACGCAAGCTCGTCCCGGCAGGCGGCCCCTGGCACGTCGTCAAGCTCAATGCGTCAAGCAGCTCCGGTAGCCCGTCAAGCAGCTCCCCGTCCTGTAGGCCGTGCACCCGCGCCACGTGGTAGTGGCCGCCCCACGCATTCATCAACTTCAAGTAGCCGCACTTCGCGTCCAGCTGGGAAGAGGTGATAGATTGACCATACGACTAGGGCTTCGCCCGGGCCGGTGGAGCTGGCTGTGTTCTCAAGGGCTGGCCTTGACAATCTTCTTCGGTTGGAGGACTTTCGCTGGACGACTTTCCCCCATCTTGTTTGAGTTCGATGGATCGGCCATTCACTCATTTTGATACTCTATCATGTTTTAGCGTCAAGTCTCTCTTTTCACATTAGCTAGCTTCAGGTAATCTACCTAGGTAGCTAACTACCAATCCCGACAACCTTATCAAGCTACTACCACTTAGACCACATACCAGCGTGAGGGATACCTGCCTCCTCGCGAGTCTTGCAGGGTTCAAACCAGGTTTTGACACCGTTGTTGAAGCTTTTCCTGCCCTTAGGGGTGTACTCTCGCGCGTGGAAAACAACCTTTCCATCCGACAAAGCCGGCTCAGCTTGGAACTGAATTGCCCGGGGGTCGTCATCCCCCCCGGGGATAGTAGGACCCTGCAATAATACATACGTGAGCCCGAAGACGAGGCCGACAGACCCATCATCGTACTCAATGTATGCCTCGATTGGCCCATGCCCTTCTTCACTAAACTGATCCTTCCACCGACCCGCTTCGACGTCGACATCAGCCATGCTTCGAATGCACTTGGAATCCTTGCGCTCGATGATCCGGTAGGAATCGTCCATGTCGCCATTCGGAATGGAACCGAGGAGCGAGCAGACTGGGTAGTCGCTGCCCAGTAGCTCTTTCAGGAGACCGGACAAAATGGCTCTCATTAAGGGCCGAACCAGTACTGGCAGGCTACAGTTTAAGACATGCGAGCCGATGTATGGGGGAGCGGGAAGCGAAGGGTCAATGAGCCGGGGGAGTCCTATGGGCATGATGACCTCGAAGACGCATGGGGTGTACGGAGTGAGCCCAAAGCCGGGGTGGTCTGGCAGAAGCAATTTAACGGGAAAGGAGTCCATGATGTTTGACGATCGTCCAGTATTATACGTCTCAGTTGAAGTTGATTGTTCTTGTTTTTGAATGGATGAAGAGTTTATGTGTGAGAGGATGTTGACTCTATTGAAGTCCATCAACTCACAGAATCTTGTTGTGACCTTCTATAACAGCCATGATACCGCTTGCATGCACAGAGCACCTGAGGACTTGCTCGTGGATTGGACGTCTGACTTGACCCCCGGCCGCTGATGTCTGGAGGGCGCACGAGCCACTTGATTCAGAGCCAGTGAAAAGGAAGCACTAGATCAGATTAGGAAGCCAACAGGCTGGTGTCTGCGGTCCTCAATGTGGGGGCTGGTGAGAAGAGGGTGGCCAAAGTAAGAAAGATCGACAACCTTCAGGCCCAATCAAGTGAGGCTGCCGTGATGTTTACGGAATTTGCCCCAAACTTGAAATGATCTGCGTATTTATCAACACCCGAAAGGCGGCTCCGCGGTTTCCATGCTTGAATTCAAGCTTGATCTGTAGAGCAGTATAGAAGATCGGCGGAGAAGTCAATACCTAGACATGCATGTCCCCCGGGACTTCGGGTAGCTGCTTCGCCAACCAACTTGAAGCTGCTAAAAATGTGCTTGCCCCAGGTTTCTCATCCCACGAGGTCCTGCCGGGGCTAACTGTCATATCGCCAAGGATTTTGCGAATACCAACAACTCCCTGCGCACATGCCACATCAAAGTCAGCTGGTTTTGGCCAAAAGAGCGCGGCCGCAGATCATTGAGCCGGTGGGAATGATCGGTCTGCCGATCTTGGGAAGTTTGGTTGAAGCAATGTGAGTTGATACGATGTGCCGCCTCGGCGGTCCCATCCCACACAGTCTTGCCTTGCCAAGGCCCAGCCCTGCGGCACGGCACTCAGCTAACCCCTGGATAAGCCTTGGTAAGTGAACAAAGATAGAGAGGGCTGGAAGTCACACAGACCACATCAAGATGCCTCTCAGGCGAGGCCATTCAGCGCTGCCGCGAAAGCCCTGCTCCTGAGCATTCAAGCCTGTCTTGTTCAGCTTGGGATATGCTTAATCACAATGACCCCGAGCCCCTAAAAAGCGAAAGTAGATCGCGATTGGAAGCTTCAAAGTAGGAGCCAACGCCACAGCGACGCAGCACTGCATCTTCGTTACTCCACAGATCGCACGTGCTCGTAGAGGTTCAAGCGAGCTCTCTTCCATGTAGCTGAACAGGAGTACCATGCAACCTCAACTAGGAGGACCCTATTACGATATCTCTGTCGGTAATCCAGGTAGCTGTGAGCAATATTGCCACTTCATTTCCCTAAGGTGGATCGAAATCTGCCGGTGGTAATTGGGCGTTGAGATCCCTCCAACAAAGCTTTTGGTCATGGACTAAATCTCAAAATGAGTCTCGTAGTCCAGAAAGCATCGTAACAATTCGATCTGCTAACCTACTGGGGGGAAGGGGGTGTCTTGAATTAATAATACAGTGCTATCAACATAATCTTAACATAATTTTAAAATACTTATACTAGGTTAAAAGCATACCAACATATTTTCATTTTATATCTAGCACATACTCTACTTACTTCTAATATAATATCATTCCTAACATACTATAATATAATATTAAGCCCTAATATATAAGTAAAAAAATAGGGTTTAATCCCTACTAGAATTAAGTATTTTTTTTATATTTATCCCTAACCTAACTACTTATTAGCTATTTATTAGCTTAACTATTATTAACCTATTAAAAGCTATAGAAATATAGAAATATAGAATTCTAATTTATTAGCTAACTTATAAAGGCTAAAACTAGTAGATTTAAAGAGGTCTAATATACCCTAACTCTAATATAGTCTAATATAGCCTTAATTCTAATATAAGCTTAATTCTAATATAATATTAACCCCTTAATATATTTTACTTATAATAGTATTTTATTAGCCTTTCACTAATATTTTACTATAATATCTTAATTCTATTTAAATGTTACTTTATAAATACATTATATGCCTATGTTAGGAACCCCCCTTCCCCCCGGTAGGAAGTGTTATGGTATCTGAGGAGCTGTTCTAGGACGATGAGATCGGTTTCTTCTGCATCGTCCGGATAAAGGCTTCCACTGCGACGTCAGGTTCTGCAGATGCAACTTGTTAGCCACCGCTAATGAACTTTTTGTTTCGGGTGAAAGTGGCTACCCACGGAACAAGGGCACTTCGTGGCCGGCTCCTAATACCTTGAGCCAGGTGTAATTTCCAACTGCCTTGCACTCGCCCTTCGAAGCGCCGTTCATGGTACCTGAGTGCTGGTGCACTCCAGGAGTGGTCTCGCAGATGCCGGAGTCGTTGAGAAAGATCAAGTTGGCCCCAGTGGCTGCATACGCAAAGACAGTATAATCGATATCGTCATCACGGCGAGTGTAACGCTTGTCTGTTGATTCAACGGGAACACAAGGAATAGCTAAGACGGTGGAGAGAAAGATGGCAGCGATCACCCATAGACCAAGAGATTAAGAAGAGGGCATGGTTGCAAATTGGATTACTTCCTCGAAAGGATTATCTCACAACCTCTAGAGCGCGAGTGGGTTTGTGGGACAGCTTTAAATCCACAGGCAGGCATGGATTGGCACAGACAAAATATTTATAGTACGGCAGAAACAAGAAAATATAGGGATGTCACGTCACCGGCAAGACCATGAACAATTACTTGAATAGCTATATATACTACAGACTTCGATTTAGACATTCCATGACGCTCGTTGCCGCAATGATAGTAAAGTATACCTAGGTATTAACTAAGAGGCGATGAGCTGTACCTGTAGGTCTCAGTTCTTCTCACCCACTGCTGGCGTAGTGGGTGCTATAATTATACAATAGCTAAAACCTTAGAATATTTATATATTCTTTTTTTAGGTAGTAACTCTACTAAAATAATAAACTTAGATATATTAACCTACTACCCTTACTACTACTACTTTATATATACCTAATTTATTATTAAAAGAATATTAAATTAATAATTCTAAAATAAAAAGATTACTTAATCCTTACTAAGCTTAAACTAATAACCTTCTATAAACTATATAAGCTATAAGATAGTTATAATTAGTTATAAGTACTTTTTTAACTAAACTAAGGGACTAGTATAACTATTTTTAACTTAGTAATAGGTTAGTTTTTAATAAACTTATATATATAGTAATAATAAGGAAATATTAAAATAGTTTAATAATATATCTAGATAATAGTTTATAAGCTTATTAAACTAATTTCTTTTTCTTATATTAAATATACTATTACTAGTATAGTTACTATAGTTAAATTTAATAAGACTACCCTATAAGTAGAGTATTTTAAGTATTTTTTCCCTCCTAGCTAGAAGCTCTTTTATTAGCTTAGGATTCTATTAGGCTAGTAGTCTATTTAGACTAATAATAAAAAGAGATAACTTAAATTTACTATTATAACTAATATAGATATATCCCTTATTATTTAACTTAAATTCCTATTTTAATTTAAACTTAAATAAAATATTATTAAACTAAATAGGTATTTTAGCTTAAAACTACTTTAAACTATTATAAGTAGTTTTATAGAGTTTATTTTATATTAGTTAATCCTAATTCTTCTTCTATTTAACCTAATAGTATAGCTTAAGCTATACTTTTCTTATAATTAACTTCCTATTAAACTTATACTTAATAGCCTTTTAATAATCTATATAGAATCTTAAGATACTTTAAATTTATAGTATTTTAGTTTTATACTTTTAAATATATAGTTAATCTATAATATATAATTACTTCTTCTACTACTAATCTCTCTCTTTTTATTTAAAAATTACTACTTTAATATAAAGTTCTTTTAATTAAATAAATATAATAATATCCCTATCTAGCTTATATCCCTTTTTAATAAACTAGTATTTACTATAATAGTACTTAAGTATAGCTAATTAACTAGAATTTAATTAATTAACTTATTTTTATAAATAATAGATTTAAATACTATTAATAAAGTAATAACTAATTCTTTTTATATATTATTATTAAATAAGTAATAATAGTATATATTTACTTATATAAATACTTAGATCTTTTATAATTAATACTTTTTTAACTAGTTTAATAATAAGTTTAAGTATAGTAATATAAAAGACTTTATACTAATTATTACTAATTTACCTATTATAACTTTTTATCTAAATAGTTAAAGACTAGTTCTTTTAAAACTATATATTATATATTTAGGTATAAATATTAAGTTAACTATTAGTCTAAGTACCTAATAGATAAAGTTCTTATAGGAGACTATAAAGTAATCTTCTTTAATTATTTACTAGAATATATTCTAGTACTTTTTCTTTAAATACTAGAAAATATTAATATCTATAAGCTAAAGCTTATAAGTTAAATAAGGTAGTAAGAAGATAAGGAGGATATTAAACCTATATATATATATAACTACCTTAATACTATAGTAGCTAGTAAAGCTATTAAGGAAAAGCCCTTACTAGATCTTATCTTTAAAAGTATATATTCTTTATACTATCTCTAATAAGTCTTCCTCCTTCTACTAATTAAAGTAGAATTAATAATTAATATTAAACTATTCCTCTAAAGTTATATTTTTCTATTTAAAGCTAATATAGTAGTTAAATAAATATTATTTAAAGTAATAAAACTAATTAAGTATTATTATACTATTAGAAAACCTTATATTTAATTAAGTAAATTAGATTTTATTATTAAAATATTCTATTTAAATAAAATAATAATTAAGCTAAACTTTAAAGATATAATATATAGGAATAGTTTTACTAATAGTACTACTATATCTAATAAAAGTTATAGACTTATAATTATTTAGGTTATAAACTTTAAGATTCTTATTTAGCTAGTTTTAAATTATAACTATTATTAGGTAACTATAGAGTTTATTAATTATATTACTATATTTATTACTATTTTATATATTTAAAATAATAAGCTAGTATAAGAATTAATAGTATTTTAGTTAATTAAAGAATAAGTTTATATTATAAATAGTAATTTTATATACTTTATACTTTAGCTTAATTAGCTTAATTAGTAATCTTTATAACTTTAGATATTAATTAAGAAAGTAAAAGAAGAAGTAGGTATTATATATAGGTAGCTATTATTTTAAATAGTATAGTAAGTTAGTTTAATTAATAACTATAGAGATAATTAAACTAAAGCTACTATTATAGAGAAGTTAGATATACTATATAAGAATCTCCTCTTTTTATTATTAAAGGAGCTATAAGTAACTAATAAACACTATAGATTATATTAGATAACTAATTATATTAAAAAACTTAATATAGTAGGAGAGCTTTATAAAGTTTTTTAATTAATCTTTATAGAATATTTAGATTAAAGTCCTTACTAGCTTCTATAGCTTAGGTTACTAATATACTTCCTTTTTAAGCTATTTAAGTATATAATAATTCTTTTAAGTATTATAGAGTTAATACTATTTTACTTTAACTTTATCTTTAATTATATAAAGTACTAGATATTCTCTAGTAATAGTTTTATAGTTAAATATTTAGTCTATAGCTTTTAATATACTTTAAGATATAATAGCTAGCTAGCTAATATATTTTAGGTATAAATACTAATAAAAGGGTTAGTAAATATTATAAAATAAGTAGTTTAGATATAGCTAGACTATATAAATATTATTAAAATACTAAAATAATATATTTATATAGAGTATTTATATATATAGATAGTATATAGTGTATAATATATCTAAGTTTATTATTTTAGTAGGGTTACTACTAAAAAAAAGAATGTATAAATGTTGTAGGGTTTTGGCTGTTGTGTAATTATAGTACCCCCTATACTAAGGGCGTAGGGGGGTAGGGAAGGCCTGCCCCCCGGGTAACAGTCCGCTCGGAGGTGGCTGAGTGGACGTCCAATTGCCACGCACCCGCCGACGTTACATTGTCCTTACCTAGGAATTACAGTTCGAGTGAACCATCCTGCTCAAGGCACATTTTCACGTTATTTCCTACCTGCGTAAACTTCCAGCGTCGTTAGCAATTCTTGAATTTTAATTCTCATCACTACGTTCACAGGGACTGTTCATGGATTTATAACTGGCAGCTCCCTTGGCTTTAGCTTCTAGTAAGCCATTGCATTCTGGTACATATTCTGTGCTGACAGGGAGTCCATCACATACGGCCATAGATACAGGAAAATACGGGATCCCGTCCGCTCTCCCAGAGTCAAGCCTGTAATCGCTGGATTAGTAGTTGGGTCGGTGACGACCAGCGAATACCCGGTGCTGTATGTTTTTGTCATTTTTTTGCATTGCTTATAATGAACAAACTGGCGGACTACTTGTCGTCATCCAAGTTTCCCGCTGCTTTTTATGGAGGAGAGAAGACTGCGCCAGACCCGGCCTTCGGTGCCTGCCTGACGTTTCCCTAACGTACACGGCAATGCCCATCCAGCGCTTCCGTTCAGGCTTTGCTGCTCCCTGCTTGGCTGGATTGCGGTCTCCGCTGCTACACAAACGCCTCTCCTTTGCGATAGATTCACTACTTAAGTACATAGTCTGACAATACCCTTATTCACCGCGGGCTGCTTGCGGCCCACATGTTAGTCAGCTGGCTCCTCCTCCTCCTTCCCGTCGGCATAAGGCGTAGGAGGCCCAAGATTTATTGGCTTTACAGCTGATGTCAAACTGGCTCAGAAATGAACTACAATATATAGAAAGCCACAGACTAAGTCTAAAAAGTAGAAGGAAAAGCAAGGAAAGCAAACAGAACGTGTGCTATCCACAGTCAAATGTCGAAACTGCAAGCTGAAGATGAGGCTTTCTTCGTCAAGAAGGAAAGTCTCTGTGGCATGTCTTACCATAGCGGAGATCTAATCACGAATTTTAGCATACTTCGCCATTCTCTGTTGAAACTGCATATTGTAGACTTCTCCGACCTTGCCGTCAAATGCAAACCAGGTATGCTTCGGCTTAGGGGGGGCGGAAAGTTTTGTCTTAGACACCATAGCTTGAATTCTCTTTCGATTTTTAGCGTTCTCTGGCTTTTGAAGATGCCTTTCCAATGCGTCGAGGAAGGTTTCTGTCGTCGGGTCTGACTGCAACTGCTTAAATTGAGGAGTGGCCATTGGTGATAGAGTGAGGAGTATTATGTGAATATCTATACAGAGCGGGATGGAACACAGGTTCGTATAGTAAATGGAGATGAAAGATGAATTTGAATATGGATGCTTTGTTTGTTGATGATGTGGTGATTTGTGGAATGTGAGGGCTTGATACTTGACGGGATAATAATGCTTGTTTGGACCAGTGTTGACTTGATCTGGTCGAGAAGGAGACGTAGCTTCTACTTATACATGAAGCGTTAACGGCCTTGCCAGTGCTGGGCCAAGTGTCTGCACATCTTGGGGACTCCATTCAGGCTTCAGCCCGGTCAAGTTGGCTGGCTATGCAGTAGGTCGAACTCTTGTTGACCAGCTCGCTACTATTTTTAACATTTGGATATATACACTCATGATGTTGGACACCATGGAGACAACTGGTCCATCAAGGATCGGGCTTGTGGGGCCGGTCCTGCTCCATGTAGCCACGGTATGCATGTTGGACTGAGAAACGTAATGGAGAACACCGAACGGGATCTGGGCGCTACCAACATTGTCGGATTTTCATGCAGACTTCGGTTCAGTGTTTCCGGTTACCAGCATCGATGTGAGGTTTTGCTTTAAGAGAACTCAGGTATCAATGGAGGAGAGAAGAAATGATACGACCGTGGAGGCTCCTTAAATCAGGAATACACCATTCCATCAAAGGACAGGTGGATTCCATGTCATCGAATAGAGATTCCAGGATTATTTGCTACAAACTCTATTCCAAGATAAAAGAATACAAGCATGCAGCCTCAGCATACATACTTTTATTTCCAAGTAGACTAGCTAAGTGCGAGATATTCCCAATTCCTGACAACCTCCGCCCATATGTGCAGGAGTTCTCTTCGAGTTTAAATGTTAGTCTATAAACCTGATTCACCTCTTTTCAAAAAGGAACACTCACAACTCTTATACACTCATGACGGCGATTAAGGTAATCAGGTATAGCTTTGGATGCAATAGCAGCCTCGTCTTTTGTCTGACATCTGACAATGCCGTCGAAAGCCCAGATCACATACCCTGGAATTGGATAACCATAAGCTTGGACCCAGTCCAGACAAGCCTGTACATTTCGTCTATAGGAGGTACTTGTCTTCTTGAGGATACGCCTCTCAAGAGCCCTTATGCTACACTGCCACGCATCTTCGTCTTCTTTTGAACAAATTGTATTAGGTGTAGGGGCGGTGGCCAGGTCGCTGAGCGGCGCAGATGCTCGCTTGGATGGCAAGAGTCCCATCTTATTTCTAATGGTCGAGGAGCTCGAAAAAGAATTGAACGTTGGTGAAAACTTGGGATTGTGGCCCAGGTCAATTGTGTGCAAGCCAAGGAGGGAGGGAGGGGTCCTGGTTGAAAAGCCGTGAGATTAGGGAGTAGCGCTATTTATAGCTAGCCGCCTGCCCGGGTACCTAAGTATCGATCGTTGCTAGCCGGAAACCATGCGGGTGTTAGGCGGTTTACCGCAGGCAGCATGGTCTTGGTCTCCACTCTTCGTCTCGGTTTCCTAGGTCAAGGCCAAGTTGGTCTCAAGTTGGTCTGCGGCGAGGGCATCTTGCTGAATAGATTGCTCACTCAAAACCCAAAGCCACTTCTCTTCAGAGTAGGATCTGTGGGTTGATCGCAGTACGAATTACGGAGTAGAGTAGCTCCAACCTGCAGCTACCGCCGCTTGCCTCTCGACCTCTCCGTTCAACGCTTGGAGCGTGCTAGATCGGGAACATCAATGCTATCCTGAGGATTTGAACGTGAACTTGAAGGGAGATACTTAGCAAAGAAGGCAGAAGTCATACAAGTTGTATGGGTTTCAATAGAGAATTCAACGCGAGTGACAGCAGATATGACTTTAGGTACTTATCCACGGCGCTCCAGCAGTCATCGGGGTCCATAGTTGATCCTCACCGGGGGTGGGGCTAGCTATTGTGATTGGACCGGGCGTCATATTAGCTGTGCTGTGCCGCCAGCACAAACCACCAACATAGGCTTGAGGGACCAAGCCACCCACTTTTTTTATTCTGTACATACGATGCAGCACAGTCCATTTGTAAAAGCTGGCCCACTACGTGATAGTCTATAGGACGGCAGACAAGTTCATTTCCAAGGTAAAGAAAATCAGACCACCACAAGCAGAAAGAAAACGACGACGACGACCAAGACAACAAATACTTCAACAGGAACAACAGAAAAGAGACCTGGGCCAGCCGCCGGTTGTAAGTTGACAGCTGTCAGGCCTACTGCGCCAAATCCTTTGAAAAGGAGACGCCGGCCTACCAACAGTTGGCCGCGACCAGTCCAGCCGCTAAAGTCGTGATGAATGAGGACAGCGTAAAACCAAAATTAAAGCAACCATAACTGGTTCCGTTTCTATTCCGTATACAGCCATAGCCATACGCAGCGACTTCATACAGTCGTAAACGCTCAAGACCCAGCGTTTAATAAAGCAACCATAAGGGAGAGGACGCTCGTAAGTAGTGGGTGCCCTTATATTGTCCTAGGCTGGCAACATGTGAAGGTATATGTTTCTGAACTACAGAAATAAAACGGCTATGTACTGGTACATATTCCTCCATATTTATGCCATCCACAACACCATGAAATCAGCATTATCATAGACTGGATGACAGCAACATCAGGAAACTTCAATGTATTTGCAAAAATTTCATAGATACTTATATAATCGCTGGATTAGGAGTTGGGTTGGTGACGACCAGCGAATACCCGGTGCTATATGCTTTTGCGCTTCTTTTTGCTTCGAAGTCTGTGGTGCCCGGTCCCGAGAAGTATCTCCCGAGGTCAATCCCTGCGTGGCATCAGTCCGACTTTGGGCTACGCGTTTTGTGACCAAGCACAGTTAGACGTATACAGGTGAATATGGAATCCCAATGAAGTACTACTCCATTTAATCGATAACCAGCAACTCGACCCACTCGACCCACACGGGGTCGAGGATCCCGTATGGCTCAGGACCATTGGCGTCGAAATACGCCGCATTCGCTAGGGAAGCCGTCACACCCGTAGTGTAAAGTCCGTCCGGGTCGGCCCGCAGAGCATTGTACAGCGTCGAGGCCGTTACGACCCGGATCGTGTTGGTGGCGCCGGGCTCGGCAAGGGACCCGGTCAGGTCGACGACGACGGGACCGCGGATGGCATCGACTGGGTGCTGGAGCTTGCCGTTGAGCCAGACCCGCGCCGAGTCGGCCAACTGGCCAAGATGCAGGAGCGCGCCGAGGGTCGTGTTTGTGCTGGTGTTGGGGGTGCTAAATGTACTGACGTATTCACCGGTACCGCTTACTCGGGTGAGCGTGTCGGGATCGAGGTCTTTCCAGGCCGTCGGGACTATGCCATGGTACTCGTAGGGCTCCATGGCTGTCTCACCCGTCGTTTCGTAGTCGTCGGCGCCGTGCCATCTTTGTATGGTAACGTTCCACGAGTCGAGGGTGGTGGCTTCGGGAATGTCGGCTGTGTGGTGCACTGTGTCGCCTGAGGCTAGCCTGATGACGGCCTCGCCTTTGGGAATCTTGGCTATGAGGCCTGTTTCTCCCTGGATTGTGGTAGTTAAGAAGCCTTTTACACCCTCGGAACTGGTGACCACATTATTTGGGCTACGAGCAAATACGTCTGACGCAGCGGTGCATGTCTCGTCAGTGATAAAGGCGTAGATCACGGTCTCGCCAGCCGAGAGAGTGACGGGGATCGTAATGGCGGTGTCATCGGCCACATATTCCAGAGCTGGAGCGATGTCGCCGGTCCATGCATCCAGCACAAAGGGCAATTTGGACCCTGTGCCAGCGAAAGTGACATTGACAGTCGTCACACGGGGCCCATCATTCATGATCCAGATCAAGTCGGTGGAGCCAAGCTTGCGGCGGAACGTATACCACAGCTCATCAGGGGCGATGCCTTGTCTGATGGAAGTGCGTGGGGTGACCTTGGTCTGGGCCAGAGCGCCCTGCACGTCGGATAAGGACGGGATGCTGATGACATTGGGCAGCCCGCTCGACACGACATTGGACATTATGCGGTTGACCTCGGTGGCCTCCCCATCCTTTTGTCCGATGCTGGTAAAATTGCTGCTCTCGACAAATACAATTGGCACTCCAGCGGTGGCGATCTCCTCGACCCTTTTGGCTGCGTCACAAGTGATCTTGGTCTGGTTGACAAAGATTACGGCCTGATAAGCTGGTCCATCAGGTGCCAACAAACCATCAGTTGCAATGGCCTCGTCCAACTCAAGATTGCCGGGGCTGAGGTACTCGTAGGTGTATCCAAGGCGCTCAAGTTCGGTGAAGTTGTATGGTTGGACATCCTCGAAACGTGGCTGGTACTTAATCATGGCAATGTCGACTTGCGGCCTTCCAATTTGGAGGGCAAATTGGTTCCTGGTGACATATCCAATAGTGTCGTTCATGTGGCGCCAGGCTGGCTGCCGGGGCGTCCACATCTCAGTGTAGTAGTAGGAGAAGACGGCAAAGCCAGGCCAGGAGGTGTTGAAGGAGGGCCCAGAATAAGGAAAACCATGGAAGACATTCATCGAAATCCCCCCCGCGAGTCCGGTGCGGAATATTTGAAGCAGGTCCTGCATTGTTTGCGTATATGCAGAACCGGACACAGCACCGGCTTCAGAAGAGAGTATCGGGTTGCCCGTGAGATGAATAGGACCGGCGCCTTGGCGATAATTATCTGCCTTCGTGAACCCCAGCGATTCAAGTTCGGGGCCATCGACAACTGGGATGCTGTCTGGCTGTATCAATCTCAGCCTGGATTCTAATTATCCAGAAGAGCACGGGGTGACTTACCATGCTAATAGGCAAGTTATAGGCGGGCTGGCACGAGTAATTTACACCCCTGGAATGTGCCCACGCAACATTACTCTCAAGGTACTCTCTGTACCGTTGCGTTAAAGTCAACCGGTAATCGTCGATACAATTGTCGGCAAAAGTCTTGTCCATAGCGCTGGCAACGAATGTCTCTCCGTAGGGCACATTATTTGCAGCCCAGTAATTGGCTTTGACGACGAGGAAAGGGATGCACATCGTTATATCATACCCGCGGCCCTTCCTGAATTTTTCTGCAAAGCCAGGTGTCCACCACAGCGCACTCATCGCCTCCATGCTGTCCTCCCAGGCTATCCAAACCAAGTTAGCATTTCTTTATAATATATTCCCAAATAGCCGAGGGTACATACCGAAGCCTCCTATCTTGGCAAGCAGCTCCTTGTCGCTGTCTTCGGGTATTATGAAGTTGTCGTAGAAGTCGGTCATTTTGCGTGAGCCGGCAGCGCTGAAGTGGTCAACGATCCAGGAACCATTCTGGATATAGTTCGAGGGGTTGTGACCGCCGCTAATAGATCTCTGGTTTGTGTAGCGCTCATACCATGCCATGATCCTCCATGTCGTGTTGGATTCGGATGGTGGGCTCCACGTCAACGACCGTATATCCATGTCCACCTCACTAGTAACGTCGAGAACTCTGCCAAGGGTGACAGCTCCACCGAGCTCTGCAGAGGAGGAAGTGCGTTATTTGTCTCGGTGGTTCCATTCATGGCGAATACGCTCATGTAGACAAGCGAACGGAACACAGGGAATACTGGCTATCTCACTTACCTGATATAACCTCTACGGCGTGGACAAAGGACAGGTTCTGGTGCCCAAACTCTTCACACTCGTGCATGAAGTATGCGAGGCTTTCCACGTGCGGCTGCTTCGAGAGAGGCAGCACGCCGTCGAAAGAGCCGCCTGCCGCGACGCTGACATTGGTATATGCCTGGTTCCGGCTGGTAAGCAGATTTCAGGAGCCAGGTACTACTGACATCCTAAGAAATTGGGGGTGAGAGCATACCAGATGGACGGCAAGGCCGGGACTCTCAGGCTCGGAGGGGACGCCCTGGCCCTGGTTGGCACCGACCGAAAAGTCAAAAATGAGGTCGCGGTCGGCCGCCGCCTGGAACGCGGCACGGTTCAGCTTGAGGAAGGCTTCGGTGCCGTAGCCGTACTCTGCCCAGTCGCTGCTCCGGTCACCCTTGAGCTGATAGTAAGGAAGCCATTCGAGGCCGCCGGCACCGACATCTGCGTTGGCATCGATGTCCTTGGCAACCCAATCCGCGTCGGCAGAGGCATCCGGCAGCCAATACCGGAATTTTGGCCTGAAATTCGGTTCGGGGGACCTGAATCCGCCAAGGACATGATCGCAAGCCACTGTATTTGCACCCAGCAGCAGTAGTACGGATAGCTGAGGGACGCGTCGCATCGTGGACGTACTTGAATTGGTATACACAATGGTACTGGGTGGGAGAGGGTGGCTTACACAAAGAGAATAGTCAAGACAGTAGTTCCTCTTCAGCTTTATTGCAAAAGTGCACATCAAGGAGGCAGAACCTCGGCCGTTGCTATTCCGGCACGAGAGTAGTGGCATTCGTATCGCTTGTTGCGGTCCATCCTGTCCTGTACCTCATCATTGTTGCGCCGCATGATTGTATGCTGACTTGATTGGATCAGTCCCCACTAGGTGACATATGTATTAAACTACCACCCCGCTCCGAAATTTTTGTGGGCTCAGCTATTGGCGTGGCGATCCTGACTGAGGGACGGGGTAACCGAACATGGTTTATACGATATACGGCGTACGCGTGCGGGATACGCGCATAGGCTTCAGTGCCGGATTCTGACATCGCGGGGAACACAGACAGTTCAAGAAAAGATCGCACACTTTCTTCCGAGATACAGATAGTGCAGATAAGAAGCACGCAACTCATCACATCCGAAATCACTCAGAGTCCGATGATGTATCCATAGGCTCCCCATCCTTGGACACGAAGTTCACATCCACACGCGCACTAACAGTGATCGTAGACGGCTCCAACGCAGGTCCCTCAACAGTCATTCCCTGATCCGTCTGCGTGGTAGACATCGGGGCCTGCCGGGGCGCCTGTTGTGCCATGGGCGCCCCGCGCCTTGCGGTCTGCCTCGTGCGCCCGGTGTGAGCAACATTGGCAGGGCCATCCTCGACCTTGAAGGCGACGACCTCGCGCCCAACAACACTAGCGTAGTCCTCGGCCTTCTGCACCGCGTCCTTCATGGCCTTGACGCGGGCCTCGCGGCAGATGGCCGCGTGGGTGGCGTCCGTCAGGCGCCACTCGGTGTACGTGATGCTGACGTTCTCCATGGCGGAGAGCTCGTTGGCCAGGCGCGCCAGGAGCTCCATGTCGCGGAATACCACCTCGGCGGTCGTGGTGGTCGTGTACTCCTTGGGGGCCGTCTTGAGCTCCCTGCCGTTCTTGGCCCGGGGGATAAAGGTCGATGTCTCTGGTGCGGATGCGGAGAAGGCGGTGATGCCTGCCGAGGCGTGCGGGTAGAGCCCGTCCTCGGTCTTGGGGGCGAAGCGGCGGAATGTGTTGATCATGTTTTCAGTGGTGGTCTTCACGTTTAAGGAAGCCTCTGCCTGGGATGTGGTTGTTGATGAGACTTCGATGTGTAGCACTCCACGCTCTGCAGTGCGGAACACGGAGGCTGATCCGTTGACATGAATTTTGAGTTGGGGAATCATAGCGTAGCAATAATTTGCTGAGCGTGCCCAAAGAGAATTGGAGTTGTTGACCATAGGTGAAGAAGGGGGGAGAGGTTCCCATAATATTTTAAGGATCTATGCCGCCAGTTGTAAGTGTAAGCAATTGCATTGGCCTGAACGGTTTAAGCGGCTGAGGCTAGCGAGGACTTCTGCCTAATCCCACGAGGCTTGGGTGAATCTACTAACATACGTGTGATTCAGCTGAGGTATTAAACCGCATTTCATTGTTGCCATGCCATTTCGATCACGAGATGTGTTATGATAGAAACCTCAACTGCTTTCCAATCAGTCAAAGTACCCTAGGGTAGAAATGTGTTCAAGTCTTTGCTTCTGCTCTCTACTGCAAGCGCGAGTAATTTGAACATCTCATTGTTTAGCCTCAAAATGATAGCGTGCGGTGTGTCTGGGAAATAGATGAAGAAGAGAAAGCTGGTTGACACTGAGGAGGCTGGATAGCAAGTGTTTCTATAGGTGTTGTAATAGAGAGCAGACGAGGTTGGTCTTCCAACGGAGGTACCTGTCACGGACCGGGCATGGAACCGGGCATTGCTCGGCACCGAGGTCGGCAACCTGGAGAGCTTGGTTATCGATAAGGAGCTCCGTGAAGCTTGCCGTTGCTTGACGTCGCGCTGGGGGTCGTTGGTGCATTTGCACCTCATTACTCGGCCGTGATCTTCCCGTCATGTTCAAGGCCTGCGATTTTGCATTCGGGAGCCACCCGCCTACTGTTTCTCTCGACACGAGCACTATGTGCGCCCAGAGTGTCCCGCTCGTTCGCGAGCACCGTCCATGTGTCCCGCGGCCGACGTCACTTGGATCACTTCACTGAGCCATGTCCTCTGGCCGAGTTCCGCGACCACGACCCGCTGTCGAACGAGATCGACGATATATGACATGACGAAATCCAAGGAGAGACCGTGTCAAGTCCAGTCAAGCAAGATATAAAACTAGGGGGAGGGGCTGGTCCGGGGGACGAGTCTACCACCAACGACGACCAGATCGAGACACGGAAGCAGGTGACGAGCCGCAGGGCGAGAATAATTGACGAAATCGATGCCCGAATGCGCGTCCCACAAAAGATCCATGCGAAAATACCCCCCGTCATGGTGGAAGACCTTATAGAGGTGACGGCTAGGCTGCGTGGTATGCCAGTGTACGACTCGACGTTCGACGCCGTGCTGTCAGGCAGGAAATCTATCCCTTCACATGCCAGGCGGGGGAATGCCAGGCGGGGGACGTTGGCTGCAGTATCTACTGCCTCTTGGCCACAAAGTCCTCGAGAAAGGGGTCTGCAGGCCCAGACGTGTGCCCAAGCCAGAGCTCAATCCCAAAGCTGCCTTGCCGGAGCGTCCCTCTGAAGTCCTAGTCATCTGCCCTACCATACACGATACGAGAGACGCTGTGTATTGGGGATCAAGGTTACTCAAATGCGATACAAGAGACGCCGTGCGTTGGGGATCAGGGCCACTCAAGCACCAAGTGGATGAGCTGGTGATCTTCGTCCTAAAGACAACCGTGAATTTGGCGCAGAAAAGGCCCTGGGAGCACAAGGTCCCGCAATGCAATGTTCTCGTGAGCACACCCGATATCCTCCTCCGATGCCTTGCAATACGGGAAGCCAGGGCCTGCCTACTCAAGACGCTAGAAGATGTCAAGACGATTGTAGTGGACGGCAAGGGAAAATTCATGCGCCCCCCCGACTTCTTCAAGATGCTAGGTGGGGTTATGGACATATCCCACTCCAACGGGGGACCCAGCGCATAGTCATAACCGACGAACATGATCCGGATCTCAACAGGCATCTGGAGAGAACGTTCCTTTCCGGCGACTACGAGTTCCACCACGATCCCCGCTAGGACGAGATTCAGGCGCTACCGAAAAGACAGCAGAGGGAGTGGGGAGCAGAATTGATCGCAAAGCGCGTGGAGTGGGAGTGGAGAAACGTATCGCCACCCTGGCAGGCGGGCAGCATTTGTATCCGGCCACAACTAAGGTAAGGTTCTGCCTGGGTCCCATGGGAGTTGCCCAACTGAATGAGATCGATTTAGAAACAGATACTACTTCGGGTCATCATTGCAGCTTCTGAAGAATCGGAGCAGGGACCACCGGGTCTTGAGGTAGATCACCTCAAGAGCCTACATAGTCCGTAGAGATATTTCGCGCAGTGTCAACGCAACGCAGCTGTCAGTGCCATTTCCAGAGATAGCAGCCCAGTCCGGCCTCAGGTATCGTAGCACTCGTGGCCAAGACGTCGCAAGGGCATGCCAGCACTACGAGCAGACCCCGTGGAGGGCAGAGACTCGACTCCTATGAGTGAATCTACGGCCTTTCCTACCCGAGGATGCAGTTCTCGCACTCAGCTGGCCTTCGATTGCTTTTTGAAGGTGTTGCTAGCTCAGGCCCGTCGCCTGGTCCGAGGAGGTCACAAGGCTCGGCTGCCCTCATTTCTGAGCGACCTGGCCATTCTAGAGACGCAGCTGCTCGTGAGTCCGTGAATCGAGAAATCATCGAATTTATCCCCATAGCCATAATCTGCAAGAAAATTCTAATTGTCACTGCTTTCATTGCATGTGGAGGCCTTGAAGGGCGACGCCGCCTCGGCCTAGAAACGACGACTACAACAAACCCGCCTGCGAGAATGCGGTCATATGACTCTCAGACGGCAACAAACGACCCAATGACTTTGTTTCGTGGCAGAAACAATCGGCAGAGTTTTGATTGAGCTTCCGTAGGTGATGGGGCCATTGGTGGCCGTGGAGGCAGGCCGGGCTGACGGGGCGGAGGATCGTGACGAGGTCTGGTCCTGGACCGCCGGATCCATCGCCCCGGATCTAGAACTGCATCGAGCAGTGAGAAGACAAGCTTTTGGGAGGCCATGAAACACGGCATCCACATCAGCGGTACGATGGGGTCCGATATCGTTCGACGGCCCCCAAGGGCGGTTTGCCTGTGGCCTTATTGACAATGAGTGATGGACTGACAATGCTCTACCAGGCCAACCCTTCTCCCGGAGGCTTTGGTGTTGTGATTCATCTTCTTAACTCGAAAAATCTCCCCTCGAATTATTCTCCGTGACTGGCTTGGGCCCAATGCCGGCGATACCAGTGATGATCATGCGAAGCTGTGCTCGTCTCGGGTCAGAACCGGGGCAAGCACTGAGGTGAAAATTGATACACCCTGAGACATAAGTTATTGCTATGGTGTCCCATATTCGCACTTGATGGATGCAGAAACCCAATTGAGATACTTCTACTCAGGTACCCCAGTGCTGCCTCTGAGATGTATGTGGTATTAGTGTACCACAACTTCTAAGGTTGCTGACAACGCGGAAGCCGACCACTCCAATACCCTGGTTGGAAACATGTGCTTGGCCTGTCAAATGTGGCCGTCCTGTTTCCGATACTGACACTCACTGACAAGATGTTTGGATGAACGTGCAGGTGGTCTTGGCCATGGGTATGGTCATGACGACCACCGAACGCGATAGTGGTCGCCCTCATCGTTGCGGACCCCGGGTTGGGCTATTTCATGTTGCATAGTCGCATTCCTGAATATCAATATAACTTCATCACCGCCATGGTCTTGACTGACTTTTGTCTCCGAAATCTCAGCCTTTCGTGAATCATCGATGCAATTATTGCTCTGGTAGCCCACGTTCATTTCACATTGGATTCATTCGTTTCTCGATACAGCAGGCTGTTCAACTACTCCCCTATTCCCATTACAGCCCACCCCACAAACATAAAATGCGTTCACACACCATCCTAAATAGCCTCACAGCCCTGGCATCTCTAGCAACGGCCGCCGTCGTTCATCCCCGGGCCGGCTCCTCCAAACCAGGCATAGATCTAACCAATGCCTCGGACAAGGAAGCGACCTACTTCTTCTGCAACAACGTCTCCAACGGCGACGGCACAGCCGACCCAGGCATCCCCTGCACAAACATGGTGACAAATGTAGCCGTCAAGCCCTCGCAGACCGCATCCATGTCCCTCGGCGCAGACTTCAAGGGCCGCATCGTCCGCGCCACCGACACCCCCGCGACGTGGGTCGAGGAGCAGATCAAGGCGGACGACGGTAATGCGTGGGGGGACGCGAGCCTGCAGACGGGTTGCGACGGGGCTGCCACCGTGGCGCCGACGGATGGCGGTGGGTCATCAAAAGTAGGGTTTGAGGATTCGGGCGTTGTTGGCGGTGCGCCTGAGGCGGCCAAGACCACCCGGGAGGGGGATGGCGAGACCGTTATTGCTACACCTTGGAGCGTGGGGAAGATATTGAACCAGGAGGCTGTGGATTATCTTAAGCAGAAGATTGGGGTTAAGAATGCGTATATTGATAATCTGTCTGGGACGGATGTTGCTGTTAGCTCGAATAATCGGTTGGCTGTGGTTATGTATTAGGACTGTATGGACGCTGGCACGGTGTTACAGGCGATATAGGTATATATATAGGTACCTAGGTACCTTTGTCTTTGTATGTCATTGGCTTGGGCGGAGTTGATAGAGCATGGTTTGATGTCAAAGTTAGCTGGAGCAATGAAGAATTTAGCTTATTTAGTAGTAGTAAATTTGGATTGACAAAGCTACTATTTCTCACTGAATCATTTTAAGAATTAAATGGATTTCTCCAGTGGTCCACGGGTATCACCATGACCAAATTTAGCACGGTGTTCATGTACCTTCACGCTTTATTACCAGCCCAAAACGCAATAACAAGCGACTGCAGTATGGTAATTTGACTCATTCTATAAGGATCCGCCCACCATTATTCCAGAGGACCCAAGACTGTTGAGATGTCCGACTTTATTCTGATTGAGTCTATTGGTAGCTTCGCCGGCTCTAACGCATTCTAGGGAAAGCTCTACAATTTTGTTCACTGTACTGGCCAGTCAAAGGGCTGATGCTCCTTCCCCAAGTCCCAAAAGAAATTGTAATCCTTGCCTTAAAATAATCAAGATTCTCGGGGTAGGGTGGAGCACACTACTGCTATTAGAGCGCTGTAACCATGGACTACAGCTGCTTCACTTTCCCTGCATTCCGTCTGTCGATGCAAGATATTTACAAACATTCTTGAAGACTCTATCATCAACCCATAGTCTTATTTCGGTTCTGGGAAGCGGCCTCAAGTGGGCAGGTAGAAGTTCAAATAGAATGCAGCTCGGGACATTTGCACCGGGCTCGGTATTTGCGGACTAACAGTTATGTCATCGAAAATACTGTTGTTCCGGCTTAAAAGAGGAACTCAAACAATACAATTAGTCCTATGTCACATCGGAAACCATATTTAATTGCTTCGCTGGACTCAGGAGAGCAGTTATTACTGAATGGAGGGCTCTGGCAATTCATTTTCTTCGGGATTGCTCTCACGCTCCAACAGGGGATGCTGTGCATGCTGTGCAACTCGCAGCGGGTGTGCCAATTGTACCTGTTGGGAAAAGCTTGCGTGTATCTACATGCATCATTTTCGGAGCAGGAAATCTGTACGTATCAGGTGGGGGCTTTGTTTCTAGTAAAACGTAAAACCATATTCAAAACCAATGAGCTGACGCTCTAAGCCACGCGGGTGTGACAACAACTGCTGTAGCCAGACTTGTGATGCTGCAGCTACCGGCAGCAAGGCAAGGAGTGAAACCAAGGGCCAACCGCAGTTCTGGGTTTTAGATTTTGTTGCACAAACTTTGGAAACACCTAAAAGCCGTATTCGTCTGCACTGCATTAGGCTTTCTCGGTCGCAAAATGTGAATGGCCCACGCCAACATGCCGGCAGACGCTAGACGGACGGGTAGACGCCACCCACAAGAGGGCGCCATACGTATTCGGGTATGTGGTAGTGGTCTACGCGGTAAGAGGAAGGTTACAGCCAACGTCTTCCCCACGATCCCTGCGGCGATCAATGCAGCGCGTGCCGAGCCTTTTTCAGGGGCGATGGTTGGCCGACAGCTCTGGAAGGGGTGGTGTGCCCCGGTCGACATCATATGTCTTACGATCGAGAGGGGACAGTCCAGCAGGAGCAACAGCGCCGAAGAATGTGAAGGCATTCGGGCTGTGGAGTTATTATTCATGGGTCATTTTCCCCGACGGCCAAGAAGGAACTCCCAAGCTGTCACACGAAGCCAATTAGAGAGAATCCATGCAAGGCATCTCGATTGTCGTCAAAGGAACAGAAGAGGATCGACGAATGACGTCGGCCGACGTAATTGGCCCGGGACGGAGCGTTGGCGCACCCAGGCGTCGCAAAGTGGCAATATCAGCACTAGCACAGGGGCTCGTGCCAATGAGCCAGCACTCTGAATATGACAAGTCCGTAAAGGAGCAGGGCAAAGGCTGGGGACGCGGTGCTGTGCAGTCTCAGGCGAGTATTACAGCAGGTGAGTCCTCAATTCTCTCGGGCGTCGTCGGTCTCGACTGAGTGGCGGCGCCTTGATCATCTAGACTAGATGGAGCTGTGGGCTTTCTCATCGGCGTTGGTGCCTGTGCATCCTTCCTCCGAGTCCACATTATGCGGCTATACACAGAGCATCCCTCGCAGCACAGGTTCAGAACTAGAGCCTGGATCTGGGACACTGCCACCACGATCGAGAGAGAACCGCCACTGAACAGCAATTGAGGTAGCCGGCTCTGCCACTAGAGTGCTTCTGGAAGGAATGCGCAGAGGTCTAACTAAATTCACTAAATGGATCCCCGGGGGAACGATCAGGGCCGACAAGATGGCAACGCACCGGTAATAGCACCATCAACCAACAACATGACGGAACCAGTGGCACGACCTGCACGACCCGTCGGTCAGACCTTGTGACCTATGCCCTGTCTGGGAACGCGGTAACCCGCATGACACCCCAGCACCCCAGCTCGGGGCCATTGGCGGACGTGCTCGGCAGCCCCATATTTGACAGCTCAAACCGAGGCTTGTCTTGGCGACTCCGCAGCTTGGAGCTGAGAGCACCCAGCTGCTCAGGCTGCTCAGGCCTGCTCCAGGCTCTGGTTCCTGGTAGCTAGCTTGTTGCCTGGCAATGCAGTACACAGTACAGTTCCTTGAATCCGGTACTACGGACGGCTCGGTGGGATTATAGTGTACATTCTCAAGGATCCCCAACGGAGGAACCAACAGGCTGAACGATGACTAAAAAAGGAGCTGCCGGGCCAGCGAGACAGGCCAGCCAGTGAGCTGTTCTGGCTGTTTCTGTTGGCGCTGGCGCTGGATCGACATGGGCAGTGCTCTCCCTTCTCCCCGGATTGGATGACCCCAGACGATGCTCACTTCTTGTCCCGGCTCAGCTTGGAAACGAAGGGGAATCCTGCGTTGCGGGTTGCATCCTTGTTCCGCACGGTACTTACTTGGCAAGATGGAGCTCGCCTGATGTGCCCCCAGTCAGGCAAGTCAGGCAGTTCCCCCAGCAGCCCAGCTTGCCCAGTTGGGCGGGCTTCGTCACCGCGGGCCGTGGCTCATGATGTTGTTTGGTGCCGCTCATCCGATATCCCAGTGCGCCTCAGCTCTCGCCATTGGAGCTGTACTCTATTAGGCGGACTGGGCGGACTGGGTCAACATGGTGAGACCGCTCCCCGTCTTGGTACCCGCAGCCACCATGTGCGGCAGTGATCCAAGCAAGCCAAGACCTCTAGAGCTACGGAGTACACTTCGCCCATGTCACCTTGGAGGGCATAAAAGGTCGGCATCTCCCTCACTCTCTACGCTCTTGGGAGCAGCTAGATCTAGAGTTTATTTCAAAACCGAGAACGCTTAGCTGTCTATCTCTTTCTTAAGCTCCATCCATATCCACATACCCACCACAACACATCCCTTTCATCCACACCAAACAACCCCAACCCACCGCCAATATGCGTTTCTCAACTCTCCTCGTCGCTGTCGCCCCCCTGGTTCTGGTATGTCGTCTTCCTACCCGTATTAGGTCCTCATTATACCTCCGGTGATACTAACTGTCCATTCAGGCCCAAGACGGCGCAGACACAACCGGACCCACCATCACCGACGCCAGCCTCCTGCCCACCGGCGTTTCTGAGTCGATCAGCTCGGCCACGGAGTCCATCGGCTCCCAGATTTCGTCCGCCCTGGAGTCTGCCTCGGACCGCGTGTCCTCCGCCCTGGAGTCCATCACCGGCGATGCCGCGAGCCGCGCCTCCTCGCTCTCCGCAGCCCTCTCCACCGCCACCGGCTCCGCCGCCTCTTCCCTCTCCTCCGAGCTCGAGGGCCTGACCAGCTCTGCGGCGGCCGCAGCCTCCTCTGCCACCGAGTCCGCCGGCAGTGCTGCCTCCAGCGCCAGCGAGAGCGCCAGCGAGGCTGCCTCGTCTGCCTCGGGCTCTGCCTCTGACAACTTCGGCCCCAGGCAGACCGCTGCCGTTGGTATGGGTGCCCTGCTCGGTGGCGCTGCTCTCTTCGCCAACATGTAAGAGGCTAGCTGGCATGGAATATTGGGATTTGCATCTATCTTAGTCTAATTGTGGAGGAGCATCTTATTGTATTTAATCACCTGATACACCAACACACGGGAGCATAATGAAAATGATATCACATAAATATTCGTACTATCCGTGTTGCCTCACGCTTCTGTGCTTACACTTCCTTCCCGCACTCAGTGCTTACGCTCGGCGCCAGGTGCCAATTCATGATTCGCCCGTGTCACAATGAGGATTCTTTGCATTTGCGGTTTGCAGTCAAAAGCAGTATGCAGAAGACTAGGTTCTTAGGCCAACAGACACTCATCGGTGGGTTGATTGGTCATTCTCCCTTCACTCGCCCTTCATTCGCTCCAAAGTCCGAGGGCCGTATGTCAGCAAATACACCAGCTTCAGCAGACTAGCGGGAGCGTCTAAGCGCTTACTCACGCGGAAGATGGCTCGGGACGAACAACCTCAAAAGCTAATGGCTCAGCTCATCCGAGACCTGAGCTCGTGCCCATCATTCGTGTGTTTTCCGTTTGATAGACCGAAAGTGACCAGCATCTCCCTCCTGGAACACCTCGAAAATGCCACCAAGCAGGCTCCAGCAATGGCTCTCGCCCCGCCCTCCCCAGCGCGAGAACACAGCCCACCAGGCCTCGGTCTACACGCCCGAAGACGCCATCAAGTACGACTTCGTCAAGAACACCGCGGGCCTCAGCGCCGTGCGCGAGACGCATCGCATCCGCAACAAGGGTGTCCGCGACGGCAAGTCCGGCCCTCCGCTGCACATCCACCTCCGGCAGGACGAGACCTTTGAGGTGCAGCAGGGCGTGCTCGGGGTCGTGGTGAACGGGAAGGAATACGCTGTCTCCAAGGACGACGGGCACATCACAGTGCCTTGTGGGGCGAGGTATGTGGAACCATCCTTTGCGAGGCTGATTCAGACGGGGTAGTTCGTCCGTTACCCAAACTGAAACATTGAGAACCGAGCATCCCCATAAAAGTAAGCTGACTCATATATTAACCCATTCCTCTGGTGTGCAACACCGACAGGCACCGATTCTGGGCACACGAATCGTCAACCGAGGATCTCATCTTCAACGTCTGGGTAGAGCCGCAGGGGCTCGACCACGGCTTCGACGAGTCGTTCATGCGCAACATCACGGGCTATGTGCGGGACTGTGAACGGCACAAGATGGCGCCGTCCATCTTCCAGATCCTGCTGTTCATGTACCACAGCGAGATCGTGCTGACGCCCCCGTTCTGGACGCCCATCTGGCTCTTGGTCGCGCTGCATCACGTCTTGGCTTATTGGGTGGGGGCCGGACTGCTTGGGTTAGTATTTTGTCCCTGTTTCGCCTCACTGCAGGTCTTGTGGCTTGGCTTTGGTCATACATAGGTAAGAGTGTGGGCTGATTTTGATTTGTGATCTGCAGGTACCAGGCCAGTTATCCCGAGTACAGCCTGACGAATTTGGACAAGAAGTCGACCTGATGAGAAGGATTGTGACTGGTCTGAGTTTGGTATCCCGGTATAACGGCAGGCTTGGGGTTGATGCAGGTCGCAGTGGGTCATGCGGCCAAGCTGCCCGCGACTGCCTGACAGGCTATTAATTACGCGTTGTATATGACGTTCTATGCGTCCAAAATGCAGCCATCTTTGAATCGCCGTAATGTGATGCGTAATAAATTGAAACCGGCAAAAATCAGTGATTTGCCTGCCTGCCTGGACAGGCAACAGCTTTTCCGTTGTACGCCAGTAACCGAGAATTGATCTGAGCCTAGAGAAACTCACACACGACTGTATCACTTTTCGCTCGTTCACGGACATGCCATCACGAAGAATGGCTTCAAAAAGCTATAGTTGTGGGATTGGGAGTTCTTCAAACGAGAATTGTTGCTCTTCTGTAGGAAATTCTGAGATTCACGTCATACTCTTTCTCATCCAGTTCTGTTGAGGACGCCTTATTGATATAATCTAAATCCTGACCACCTTAGCTTCGAGGATAGCGATGATGGGCCAGCTCTGCATCACCCAGTATCGCCAAATAACTGGCGTGAGCTCGGACATACACAGAGGTGTCTTGCTCGCCGTTACTGGTCGCGGACTTGGAGGTCCTGAAATTCTCGATTTGAGGGGCCAGGACAAGCAGTGTTTAATTAACAAAGTGGTTTTATTCGAGGCCAACGAAATAGGCGTGCATGTACACAACAGTGGACGGAACGCCGAGCCAAGCCCCAAGTTGCAGCATCAGCTACGTGAGAATCCCCGTTGCCTTTGAGAAAGTTGTCTTTTGTGATTGAATTTCACGTCGAATTAGGCCAAACCCGGGCGCGAACCAGCAGGTAGGCGCGAAAAAGGACTTCCAGTCATTCCCCGACAGGGACGACGAGTTCACTGACAAGTCTGGAACCTCACGACGTGTATGAATGCACTTGGCTGAGCTCTTGGATTATGCCGGGCTTGAGACCCTAGCCATAGCTTGCCATGTGCGCCGATATGTAGCCAACGCCTTGAATCGGCAACCCGAGATCAGCAGGAGGAACCAGTGATTTACAGACGGCCACAAGACGCCGAACATGATCTCCCCGGCGCATAACTCTCTCGAGTCAAGGGTCAAGTATGTGAAACTAAACGAGAAGTTGCCACTCATAGTGTGGTGCTGCCTGTAGTACAAAACCGACAGACGAACCTTTTCAAAGCGCGAAGGGTCAATGAACAGGGTACTAATTCCAAGAAATGCACGTATGCACACCAATTGATGTCATTCATGTCATAAATAAAATTTCCTGAGTCCATATAAAACCTCCGTCTTGAGAGATTTGTGTCGTCGAAGCCATGATTCAGGAACCAAGCCGATTGGTCTCGGAGCATAAAGCTTGGTCTGCGGATGTGGAGGTAGTTCGCGAGAATGAAATTGACCTAGTTGGTATAATAGTTGAAAGATTCGTGATCGAAATGAGGGAGGATGCAGACCCACACGATTTTAATGCTTGTGGTGAATGACTTCGATCGTCCCAGCGCTTCGTCACTGAGAAAGATGGTCGTGAAAGACTGCCAGTGTCGGGTACATTCTGGTTGTGGAGACGCTCACATCGTGATTGAGATTGCGCTGGCCGCTGCCTGACCAGTCCTCTTCTGCTGATTCTGATATATTCGTGACGAAATCCATTTACGAAATTATTGAGCAATAAAGAAAACTGGTAACTGGTTGGACAAGTGCCAGTGATGCCTGGATGGTACGTTTGTTGAGTTACTGAGGCCGTGATGTTTGTGCCAGCTGGCGAGCTTGCGTGATTGCAGCTGGCAGACAGCTGGTGACTCAAAAGTCATTAAAGTCATTAAAGTTTCTGACGGGCGTCTTCGGCTACGTGACCTCAATCGGAATCCCCAATCTCACCCTCGTCATCAACGACTTTCCGACCTCCCGTTTGTTTGGCATTCCTCTTTCACGTCGCTCTTTAAAACTTCGAGATGTAGCTTTAATGTTTTGTCTTGCCAGTTGATTCCTCTTTTGCCGAATATTGGTACCTACATTCCATTGGGTCGCGCCGCACGCGAGGCGCTTGTCGTTCATGCGACCCCTTTTTCTCGGTTCCGACTTTTTTCCACTGGGCCGATTGAGCCCCGAAAGCCGAGCCCATGGCCCAGCCGTTCCACGCCGGAGGGGCCGTCCCGGCTTTCAGACTCGCTGAGCCGTCCATGCAGGGCCTTCTCGGGGCTGTCACTACCTACTGGCCGTCACTCGCCCATCTGGATATTACTCGTCTCGGGTCCCTCATAGCCATCGCCGGTGTCATCCCGGCGGCATGGCGGCTGCTCCACCGTGCATGGTGTGAGACATACGGCTGGATCAAGCAATTCTTCGTCGCAACTGTCACCATCCCCGGCCGAGACCCTCTGAACAAGAGCGTTGTCAATTGGGTGTTGACTCATGTCGTCCAACCCCGGAATAACACGCGCTTCTTCACCGCCCGCACGGAAATTAGGGACAGGCTGGGCCGGGGAGATGTGCCTGACTCCGCGTCGCTTAAGAAGACGCAGAGACAGGTGCAGTACCTGCCCCACTTCGAGACAGTATGGTTCTGGAAGGACGGCAGCGTATTCATCGTTCATCGATCCCTCGAGAGCTTCAATGCGTCCATGTGCGACCCAGGATACGATGGGATCGGGGGCGAGGACCTCACCATCAGCTGCCTTGGCCGGTCGGCCGAGCCCATCCGCTCTCTGGTGCAGACGTGTCGCGACTTTGCCGACCAGCAGACTCAGTTCTACGTCATGATTTACTCCCGAGACCGGTACGGCATAACATGGCAGCCCAAGTCGAGGAAGCCGATCCGTCTGCTGGAGACAGTCCATTTCGACGAGGATGTTAAGAAGAGCCTGCTGTCAGACATTCGCAAGTACCTAGACCCAGAGACACAGCGGCGCTACCAGAGCAGGAGCATGCCCTACCGACGGGGCTACCTCTTCTACGGCCCTCCCGGAACGGGCAAGTCATCGCTGTCGACGGCACTAGCCGGCGAGTTCGGGCTCGATCTCTACGAGGTGAAGATCCCCAGTGTCGCCTCCGATGCGGATCTCGAGCAGATGTTTCAGGAGATCCCGCCGCAGTGCATTGTCCTGCTCGAGGACATCGACGCGGTGTGGGCTGGCGACCGCGACTTGCCTGATACGGAGGACCGGACGATCGGGTCGAGCGGCAGCCACAGCCCCAGGTCGAACTGCACACTGTCTGGGCTGTTGAATGTCCTCGACGGCGTTGGCTCGCAGGAGGGACGAATCGTCATCATGACCACCAACAAGCCTGAGCTGCTTGACCCCGCCCTAATACGGCCAGGACGGGTAGACCTGAAGGTCCACCTGGGAAACATCAGTCGAAAATCTGCAATGGAAATGTTCATGCGGATGTTTGCTTCTGACGTGCGGGGGCCGTCTGTGGATATGGACGTGGAAGCACTCCAGCAGCTGGCGGCCGAGTTCTCGAAACATATCCCGGAGGGGGAACTCACGCCCTCTCAGCTCCAGGGATTCTTCCAGATGCATTTGGACAACCCTATCGAGGCAGTCTCCGGCATTTCAACGTGGGTGGCTAGAGAAACCTCAAAGGAGGCAATAGAAGACGACATTGAGATCGTTGCAAGAGGGAAGGCTTGATTTGGGGATAGCGCGTCGGGTGCCATCGCTCAGACTTGTACTATATTGTATTTTATGGTGCATCAAAGACACCGGCGTTTTGGGGTTGCATATCAACGGATAGGAGATATTCAAGGGCTTCTATTACTACTTGCTCTTAAAAGAAATATCATTGACACAACCAGGATGAGATTAGATCTAAGAGCCCTAGGTGTGCGTGATGGCAAAGACTATGGTCCAACTGTTTCTCGTGGCTTCGTCTTGGACTCTGTGAAACTCGTCAGCCAGTAAAGAGGTCTGGATGAAAGGAAAGCCATACCTTCTGGTTTCATGTAGTCGGCCTCGATTTCCTGCAGCAGTTCAATGGCGGCGCGCCTGCCGGTGTCAGGGCAGTCCGTCACCATCACCTCGTGCACTTTATGGCGTCCCCTGAACCGTGGCTTGTCAATGCGTGACGGAAATTGGTCGTTCGATCTCCTGGTAGCGGGTGTACGACCTTAATTGTCTGCTCTTGGTGTCTTGAACCCTGTTCCTGGCGCCTTGTTCTCAGTGTCGCCGTAAGCACCATCCTGTGTATCGGGCTCAACGCTCGATCTCGGGCCACGCTGTATTCATGTCAGATTTAAGTCCCGAAAAGAGCGGATCTCGATGGAGGGCTGACAAAAATTGTACCTTCGTGGTCGTTTAATTTGCGACTATTCATCCAATCCTCGATGCATTCATCCTGAAGTAAATATTGTCGAGCACTGAGCCTAGTACCAATGCGAGCCGATGGACTGGCACTCGCTCGCTGCCATTGGCTAAGAGGATGAGTTTTCCGTCATTGTAAGTTGACAGCAGTCTCAACTTGGTGTTCTCCTGCTTCTACTTGGTCCCCACTGTCTCCAGTGCGGTCATCGAGCCTCATGGGGAGCCTTGAAGTCATCTTTTGATTTATTTTCAGGCGGGAGTGCAGACCTCTATCTCGATGGCGTCGGCACGCCCCGTGCCGTCTCAAGCGTGGTCTGCTCTTAGCCTCGGTGATGCTGATTATCTATCCTGGGTCATGGCGAAGTGCTCAGACACGAAAGAAATCAGGCTCTTGCCAGCCAGCCAGATGGCCGTTGATGTTTAGAACAGCATCTGCTCTGGAGCTAACTTATGTCAGGAGATAGAGATCCGTAGTATCAGAGAGGACCTGCCCAGCTTCAATTCAACTTGATCGCAACTCAATGCAAGAAGATCCGAGCATCAACGGCTGTGTATTCGGCACAGCGAGGAAGTTCCCGAGGTCATTGTACGGTCCACGGCCGAAGTAACCGGCTGATCATTCAACCGGACGTTCTGGCACATGCCACTCTGGCCGGGGCGTTATACCCGGTCTGGGGTATCGCATATGCACTCCTTTAAAAGCGGGGGTATGGTCCTTGCCAGCTGGCCATCGATGCCTCCATAAAGAAGAATCACACACACAATGGAGGCGCGACGCAATTTCCGAGAAGCAGCGGGACGCGCAAGCTGTCACTCGCGTGCTAGCGCAGCCGGGATGGTTGTGCCTAACTCCATACGCGGAAACAAAAAGGAGAGCTAAAGACGCTCCCGCGGTTTAAGGTTCAGGGATTAAAGCTTAAGAGACAACGCCAGCCAGGGCTTAATATAGCTCACCAGCCGGATTTACGCATCTCCTAAGTGGAATATAAGGACCAGCCTGCACCGGCGCAGGAAACACCAAAGTTGAAGGAGACAACCACTGCATATCGCATATCACAATCTTTCAGCCATTATTGGACGGAGCACGTCTTTACGACCAAATCGAAGTCCACCCGTCGCTCGCTACGTCGACACACAACTGTCTCATCAAAACCGCCAAAATGCAGATCTCACTCCCGCCCCTCGCCCTGCTGTTCTCCAGCCTCGCCGCTGCGCAGAACACGAGCGGCTCAGTGCCTACGCTCTCAGCCTACGAGCAGATCCGCAATACGCTCGCCCAAGAGGCCTTCCTGCTCGACACCAGGGACCTGACGAACCTGGGGCTTGTGTATGCCGACGACGCCTCGGTCAACTTCCCATCCGGAGGCGCCCATAGTGGACTCGCGGACATCATTGCTTTCGAACAGGCGGCACTGAATAACACCTTCACTCTCGTACATACCTATGTGAACACTCTGGTCTCGTTCAATGAGGATGGAACGGCGAATGCTACCAGCTAGTAAGTAGTAAAAGCAGCGCAGGACCTCTACGAGGTACTCATTCGCTAATGCGGTCGGTCACTTTCAGTGCGACGTGGAACAAACTTGGCGTTGCGAATGAAGGCTATGCCCAGCAGACGTGGGCCAAATACTTTGATACCTTTGCCGAGACGGATGGAACGTGGAAGTTCAAGACCAGGGAGGTTAAAATCATCTTTGGACCCATCTCATCAAATTTTACGGATGGTGGGCTGTGATTCTGAATAGTCTGAGAAGGGTTGAGATCCGTTGCTGGGGTTCTTTGTCCAGTATATAACAGCTAAAAAGCGGTTTTACACCAATATATGCATTGTCGTCTAGTCACGGAGACCATCATGGCATCCATGGATCCCCACGTTCATCCCTTCAGGAAAGAGATCCGATATTCACACCTACCAAATCAGACACTACACCCACGCCCTATAGGATAACCTCCTACAGGGCAACCTCCTAAACCCTACAAGATAACCTCCTATATGATAATCTCCTATAGGATAACCCTATAAAAATAAGATCCTATAGGATTACCTCCTATAGGACACCCTCCTATAAGATACCTAATCTGGGTGTACCCTCTGTTTTTGCGGGTGCGAATATCTAATCTCTTGGGAAATGATTGTTGCCAACTCGTCTAATCGACTCGGACTGTCTTATTGGCCAGGTAAACATTCCCGGGGTTCTCTCACCCATCAAACCTCGCGCCAGCCAGGAAGTCATGAGCAACCCTGAAGGTCTCCGGTGCAGACATAAACAAGTTGACCGAGTGACCCGTCCTCGCTATCCTCTTCCAGTTCCACTCGGCATTGGGAAATATCTCCGCCGTCTCTGGCAGCAGGTCTCCGCACGCCGCGACACCCAAGGTGGGACTACCTACTCCGCAGAACGGCTGGTCCTGCTCGCCGGTGATCACAAGAACGCGCTTGGTGTACGCTGGGGCCTTAGTCAACAGGACAAAGGCGCCGAGGTACTCCCATACTGCGACAACGTCTTCTCGCTCCCACCATATTTGGGTGAGTTCTTGTTCGAAGTCGACTTCGTCGTGGGCACCGAAAAAGGTGTTTGTGCGGGTTGGCTCGTCAGGCGAAGTCAACTGAGATAGCTTTAGTATATTTTATGGCCTGTAGAGAGTTCTAATAGTATAGTAGTTGTGTGGAGACATGGAAAGGGCCAAGAACAAAAACAGACGAGGCCTCACGTAGAATTGAGAAGTGACGTTCGAGAATCTGTCCGGGAAAACCACACTCGCTGGCCGTGGGTTTTGAAGAGCCACTCCAGCATAGGCGGGGAGGATTCGCTTTGTGTAGCCAGTGAAGATGCTCATGTTAAAAAGATCAGGATAAGTCGCGGCGATGTACACGCCGAGCTCTGATCCATATGAGTTTCCGATGTAGAACATTTCATCGTACTGCGGGACCTGGTCCGTGTTTCCAGACCTTATCTGATTAACCAGATCATTGTAGAGTGAGGCTCTGAGATATGAGATAGTAATGAGTCAGTACAAAAGGTCCTTCTCAAGTAGGACGTGCGGTAGGCTCACTCATACCGGCCTTGGTTGACAGCCACAGGGTCAGGATGGGAGGAGCGCCCATGCCCTAGGCGGTCAATTTGCAGCGTAGGATCTGTTGTAGCAACATCATGTTAGTGTACGAATGTTCGTCCCCAGTAGAAAAGCCAACACTCACAACCCAGGCCATTTGCATAATGTCTCCATGAGTAAATCTCAGGCTTGTAGCCATCATATCCTAGTGTGGTACCTGGAAATAAAGTTACACTCTACAACCCTTCTTGGTACCGAGTCAGCGTCACCTCCCATAGCCGACCAGTAGTCCCTGTTCGCGGTGATTGAGTGGAACATGAGCTGCAGCTTTGTGCTATTCTCATTCTTGGCGGTCGGCTCGCAGTAATAGCCTGCAATTGTGTCGGTCCCATTCACTGGAGTGGTGGTGTACCATCCGTATACTATATCGTATATAGCAGATTGAACGAAGGCCGTGGAGGACTGGTTGTAATGACTGAGATCATAGTCTGGAAAGGAATCAGCACGTCCACGGGCCCAGAGGTAGGATGGAAGTTGATATGACCGAGTACATACTTTCGGCTGAGCCCGAGACAGTGAATGCAACTTCGTGGCAGCTAGGAACACCTCAGTTTCTGTGGTCGTGTGGTTGTAACACAAGATCAGATGAAGGCAACATAGGATCTTGGCCCTGGGGATGGATTTGCGTGCAGGTATCTTACCTGACATTTTGGGCTGAGGCAATGGTTGCCAGCATCAGACCAACAGAAACGTGCACAAAGAAAGTTGACGGAAGCTTAATGAGTGCCATTTTGCGTTGCTAAGAGCTAATCCTAGTTCAAGAAGCTTTGTGGCCGAGTAAATCATTCCATCAAAGGCTGCATGCCAGAGTCCACCATCGAATTAAATAAGAACGGATATTCGCACCCGAAAAAACGGATAGTACACCCGTAAATACTCTTTTTTAATCTTTCAGCTATATATTAATATATATATATATATATATATTATTCTAATTTTACCTTAGTTTTGTTTTTTAAGTATTTAAATATATAAAAAGTAGATTTATTAAAAATATAATTATATTTTTATTTAAGTTTCTATTTACTAGATAATATTTACTTTAAAAAGCTATAACTTAGGTATTAATAAAGTTATAATTATAATAAAAATATAGTTAAATACCTTATATTTTATAGTATATTATAGTATTAAATTTTATAGTTAGAAAAAAATTTAATTTAAAGTTAAAATTAAAAGTAGAAAATAAAGCTTTTTTTAAAAAAAATTAAAATATAATACTATTTATTAAATATTAGTTTTATAATAATTATTATAAGGTTAAGTTCTATATAAGAATAAAATAAAAATTTAGAGGATATTTAGTATATCTAAATTAATATAATATATATAGGAATTAACTTAGTAATTTTATTATATACTTATTTTAATAATCGGTGTACCATCCGTTTTTTCGGGTGCGAATATCCGTTCTCAATTAAATACTGCTGCGTGGCAAACCCGTAAACCAGCTTGAGCCCTATTATGGAGTGCCGCCCCCTAAAAGATGATCACAATGTGTCGCTCTGCGATCGAACCTTATTTTCTTGACAGTTGCAGCCCGCGGAGATGCTGGAATCTGCCAGGGATGTAAGCAAGGTACGAAGGGATGACATGAGCGCTATTGGCTTGCTATTCTAACTTGTACGTAAAAATGAATTATTAAGGTTTGCGCGCACTATTCATGCCGGATTGAGCTAGGTGTAAAGTCCGTGAGGTTGTATAATATTATCGTCTCTGGGTATATAAGGGAGTCTTGAGCCCTTGCTGTTTTTCTACTCAAAGGCTGACAATTGAGGAAAATTCAATTCAAATGTTCCTTCATCTCCACCAATAACTTGAGACGTGTCTCCGAACTGTGACGATGTTGGGCTGATTATTGTCGGCCATGCACTCTGATCCTTCCTTCACTGGGACTCAAAGTTAACGTATGGCTTCTCTTGGGCTCGAATAATAATGTGGGGCGCTGAGGTTCTAATGAACTACCATAGACGTAATAGCCCAGCACTGCGTAGTGATGACGCTTGAGCAGTCAGCATTGAGGTCACCATCAGGTTGGGTGCGTGTGGCATAAACTTCGAGGAGCTGCAGCCCTATGCGTCTGTTCAATGTCGGTCGAACCGAGACTCGGAGCAGCCGGCCTGTGTGCAAGCACCTGCGGGCTATGCGGCACCTTGTCGAGCAACCACGCGCCGAAAGTGTATACATCTGTCAGGGTATTCTTCGATATGCATCAAAATCTGCCAGCTGGTAGCCAAGCAATGTCTACAGTCGGCTTCCCCGGAAAGGTAATGTCGCCCGCGGCGAATCTCAGTCTCTGCCCCATCGACCCAGCCGTTGAGACTGCCACCCCGAGAGTACAGTCCGAGCACGCCGGCTCCCTGTCTCACGGCATGTATCAATAGACGAAATTGTACTTTCTCGCGGCCATCCTCTCAATCAACGAAGGCCAGATGTAGTACATGTGGTGTGCAACGACATATGGGATCCGAGGCATTATTACATTGCCCCTCACACCATTGTCGACGGCACCGATACACTGGGCTGCAACGTAGTCAATCTTGAGGCCGTGCTTGTTTGGGTCGGCCTCGCGGACAGGGCCAGAGTCGACTGCTGATGCGCGGAAGTCGCCTTCGATGGTCGCCGGCAGGATGAAAGTGAAGGCGATGTCTCGGTGCTCAATGGCCATGGCCTGATAGAGGAGCAATGATGAGGCCTTGGTAGCGGCGTAGAGAGCCCTCGTAGGTGCTGGCACCAGAGCAGCCATGGAAGAGACGAGCACGATGGCCGGTGCAGTGGACGTGCGCGTGAGCATAGGAATCTATCGATATATCAGTCTGTTTGTCCGCTTGAATTCGTCAACGGGTGAGTTAGTGAAGCAGCTCCAAGACTCACAAACGTAAGGGCAGCAGCCATAGGCCCATAAAGATTACCCTGGACAGCCTTGGCAGTCACATCAAGAGCATCCTGGATCCCCTTGGCAGCGGCATCCTCTTCCTTGCCCTGAACGCCAGTGAGCGCCATCACAGGCTGCAGCGCCGAGACGCCAGCACACACATGCACGGTATCCAGGCCGCCCCACTCGCGCTCGATCGTCTCGCGGAGCCGCACCATGTCGGCGACGACGCTCAGGTCGGCCGCCACGCCGATGCAGCTGTTGTTGCCGCCATCGCTGCTGACCTTATTGCACTCGGCGGCTAGGGAATTGATCTTGTCCGCCCGCCTCGCGACGACGCAGACCCTGGCGCCGCGGCGGGCGTACCGNGCGATGGCGTGGCCAACGCCGCTTGACGCGCCCAGGACGAGCACGCGTTCTGCCGAGGCTAGTTTTCGCCGGCGGGCGGTGATGCGCCTGAGCAGGTGGATGGTTGGGATGGCGAGGGCCAGAAGTGCCCCCAAGAGGCGCAGGCGTTGTGAGACCATGACGCACGGGTTCGTGTGTGTTGTGGTCAGATGGTGTGCGGTAGGGGTGGATGTTGAAGGATTGAATTGTGTGGTATTTTGACATGTCCCGAGGAACGCTGACGACATGTGGATCTAATCCATGCACCGGGTATCGTGAGCTTATCCCCCCATTGCCCGGCACCCTGTCTTGTATATACCCCTAACCCTGTATTCCAGCCCGCAGCCTTTAGTTTCGAGTCGCCCTGTAACAATCAGTCTACCATTACGTGCAGTTGACCAGGTTATCACTGCATATGTCTAAGTATGCTGCCTATTACGCGCAGATTGTCCCGATGATCTACCCCGAACCAAACATGTTTGTCGAATGGTTGATGCCCCGGCGGGATGTAGCTTCTTGGCCAAACCCACCTCAGAATAAACGGCGGTTCGTTCCCACCTGGTACGTGCATTTGTGGTTTGGCCACGTGCACTTCCTCCTTCACGATGCGAACTGTCAGGGCAACACAGTTCGTTTCAATATGAACTGGTGGTGCCCGGTTAGGTTTGACACTTTGGGCTGCGTGACCCACCCCAAGCTACGATGTCGATACCAGCTCGGGCCAAGCGTTTCGAGAGGTCTTACACGGGTCCTGTAATATGTACTGACCTCTATATACGCCATACTTGTTCTATGGGTCTACGTTTGAAAGGATTATGCTCATAACAGCCGAAATATGGAGGTATATTCTGACCCGAACAAGTCAATTGCGGGTGCCAGCACATTTCCGGCTTTGCCATACGAAGTCTGACCTTGCGAGGACCCGAGGGCACGGACGACATAAATGGTTGGGCCCACCAACGGTGTTGAATTGGGAACTGGCTCCGTGGTGGATTAGCGGCCCCGCCAGCCCCATGTGCTTCTGTCGTATTTGGCTAGCAGGCCACGGGCGCTGATAGGGCGCGAAGGTTGAATAGAGTTTTGGTTCAGTTCCTCCCTCTTCCCCCATTGAGACGTGAAACTTCTTATTTAGAGTTGCAATGCCACCTACGCTTTTGAATTGGAATCACGGCAAATGGCAACACACCAAATGGAGAGGCAGCATTTTTCTTGCCTCGTCACACGTCCACGTCTGTCTTATTGATTCAATGTAACTGCATCTACACGAGATCGGACTGACCAATTTGATTCATCCGAGGCCAAATCCGAGTGCCACCCGGCTAGTATCGATACATCACTGCGCGCGCGTGTAAGAGAACGATGACGGCATGGCAAAGTAATATTGCCTGTAGATAATTGCCTCTCTATAGCCAGCCCCTTGTTTCGATCTTGTTTACCACCGTATATGCGATTCCGAACTCTGCAGAATAAGGTTACCCCCACGCGCAACTTTGACTGATACAGAAAACCTAGACCGGGCAAAGCTTAAGCTCGCTGAGGTCTTTGACTCGAGCTCACCTTAGCCCCCTAAATCATCACGCGCGAAGTGACCATTTGAAGGGCAGCAAACGTCCAGTCCACTCGGCTCCACATCAATGCAGGAACAAATCCGGCACTGTCCGCCGGGCCACGACAGGGGGTTGGCCTGCTCCGAATTCCTGGTTCTTGTTTGCTCGGTCCGCTTCTGAACATGCATCTCATCCGAGCGCAGGGCTGCCACCTCCACATTTCTCGGTGAGGCGGGAATTAGACGCAGGAATTCCCCGCGGTGGGATTTCCGATGATGACCTCGCTCGACGCTTGTCCCATTCAAACATTTTCAACGCAACATTTGAACTCAGACAACATGATGGTGCACTGCGAACCCAATAGAGACACCAGATATAACCGTTGAAGGACATGCTGACGCTGTCTAAATGCATCGTCACGCAGCAGACAGTTCCGAATACGAAGTGCGAGCGAGGACTGTGCAGTGTGACCTGGCACAACCTATATACCTCATGTTGAACAGTCCTGTTGCTGAAGCTCTGTAAAACCAACAACTGGAATCCGACCATGCCGTCAAATATGCCATATTATTCCGAAGGAGACACGAGGCGGCCACGATGGAAATTCTGGCGAAGCAAAAGCGGCGACGTCTCTCACTCCCATTCCCACTCGTCAGCGACAAAACAGAGCAGCCGCAGCGACGACAGCTACAGAGACAGGCACCCCAAAAAATCAACAGATGACCAAACCTTCGAAAACGCAAGCCTGCCAGGCCAGCTCGTCACCACAAACAGCTCTGACGACTCCAGCGAGCTGAAGGATTCCACCGCCTCGCCGAGCCTCAACCCGCGGACCCTGAGCAACTCGTCCATCGCGCCGGTCGAGCACACCAAGTCGACCTCCACATCGACTTCTAGTCCTGTGGTCACGCGAGAAACGCACACCGACCCCGTTACGGGGGATTTGATCATCACCATGACGACGACGATCGTCACGACCACAACAACGAAACGCATCATCAAGATCCCGCCCGCGACGCGGGACGAGGTCGACCTCGATGAGGAGCGGCGGCTCGCGGCGGAGTACCTTGCTTCGAATGGCATGCAGAGCCCACGAGATCCCCGTCGTTATCCGGGGCTGCAGCCTGCACCAAGGCGGAGCGGGAGCCATTCGAACCTTGTTAGCCGGTCGGCGGAGCAGTCGTCGTTTGGGCCCAGGCCGCATACCTCCGATCGGTCGTATTCGATGGGGTCGAGGACGGGGCCGCCGCCGAGTTTTCATAATATTGCAAGGAATTTTTCACGGCCTGGACCTAAGCAGTCTGGTGAGGAGGGGCAGACTAAGTTGAGTTTGGATGCGAGGAGGGGGTTGAAGAGGGCTGAGACGATGAGGTCTAAGGTCAGTATTCTGCCAATGTCATGGTTATTCTGTTGACGATATTGACAAGTTGCCAGTCTCTGATATTACGGAAACCTGAACCAAAACCAGCCGCTGTCAACGAGGAAGCCCCAATAGACGTTGAGCACCAGCAGAACTACTCCCATTCGATTGACACGATAGCCCTCCAAAATACACAAACACGCCCTCACACGAGAGATGGCGGCGAGAAATGGACCGGAAGCCAGCGTCACCCGACGTTTCACAAACTGCGACTCCCCCACCCGGCATCGCCGCGTGTCGAAGAGGCGGAGCTGAGTCCTAGGCGTAGTTGGGGAACGTTTGGCAGTGATGGGGGGTTGAAGCAGCAAAAGCGCCAGCAGGCAACCACCAATTTTATCCTTGGCATACCGAGTACGGGAGGTCAGTTAGGAAACATGTTCTGACCCTGAATCGATGAAATCGTGATAGCGTTCTGCGACCAAATACATGGTGTGGGCTCATCGCAGTGGCTCAAACGTTTTGTAGCCTTTATCTATTGGATGGCGAGGTAAAATTAGGATGTAAACAGATGGATGGACATTTAGGGTGTTGGAAGAGAATACAGGGTATCAGCTACACGGGGGTGGGGGTTTAAACCTTTGGTTACCCTCCTAGTCTTTGATTACCGGCGTAAGAGGTGTCAGAGCCCACTCACAGCTACCCAGGTAAGAGGGTGGTATAAACAATTAGGAAAGAAGTGCTTAATTAAACTAGTCCTTCAAGCGTGTGCAATAGATGTTTAGTGCTATTACTAGGGAGAGATAATGTAAGAAAGTGGAGATGAATAGTGTATATATTAGGTCTACTGTACTTATTAAAGATAAGGGAGGAAAATAAGGTATTTATCTTTATTTAATTATAACTAGTAGATATCTATATAATAAGGGAATCCCTATTAATCCTTTATTTAAAGGTAAAGTAAAATACTAATATATTATATACTTTTCTATATACCTCCTTAAGCTAATAAATATATATATATATATATATTAGTTTAAAATACTTTTATAAATAGTAAAAAACCCTTACTTTAGAAAGAAAAATATTAAAATAAAGTATATTCTTATATACTAGTATAAAAACTCTTTATTTATAAAGGAAAATAATTAGTTATATAAGTAATAGCTTATTATTTAGTTAAAACTTTAAAAGTATAAAAAGAGGTAAAAATATAAAAATTTCTTTAAAGGTTAAGTTAAACTTATACTTTTTTAATTTCTAATAGCTTAGTTATTTAAAGTTATATTATTTATATAAGCTTCTTATATTATAATTATATAAGACTATAATTATTATATATTAATAGGTATTTTTATATATTTTAAATTATTTATTATATTAGTTAAACTATAAATACTATAAATTTATATTATTATAGTAATTTAAACTTTTTATAAAAGTAAGTTAAGTATATTATAGTACTATATATATATATATATAGTTTATATATATATATATGTAAGTCTACTACTATTAAACTATATATCCTTTATAAATAAATATTTATTTAAGTAAAACTATTATAATTTACTAATATAAAAGTTTTATAAATTTCGTTTAAAGTCTTTATTTATTATAGTATTTAAGGAAGAATTTAATATTAGTTATTTTAATAGAAAATATCTTTATTTTTAAGTTTAAATATATACTTTTTATTATTTAGTATAAAAACCTTTTATTATAATTTTAACTTTAATTCCTCTTTTAAACTATATTTTTCTTTAAACTCTTTAATAAGCGTATTTAAAGGTTTTATTAGTTAATCTACTATATTATTTTTAGAATTTATTAATATAGGTCTTATATATATATAAGGGTTATAGTTATATTAGTTAATTAGTATATATTAAGAGGAAGAGCTTATACCTAGAAGGTAGAAGGCTAGACCTCTATTATATACCTATAGATTAGTTATACAACCCTATAAGTTATTATATTACACTTACCCCTATTTCTATACTAATAGTCTTTTATTAAATAGTAGGTAAGCTCTAAAAAGTTATTTCCTCTAAAGTTAAATTAAACTTAAACCTTTATTATCTTCTAATTTAGTATAGTATACTAACTTAATTAGCTATAATACTATAAAATAAAGGTATATATTAGAGTAAGAATTATTATTAGTACTTATTAGTATAGTTTATATATAAGCTAATCCTTTTTATTTAAAGTAAATCCTATTAAATATTAAATAGTATATTTTATACTTAATTAACTTTTTATTAATTTAATTAACCTCTTACTAAGTTATATTTCCCTTATATAAAGTTTATAAAAAATATAATACTTATATTTTATAATAATATTATTATAAATAGGTAATAATCCCTTCTTTCTAAAACTTTAGATTAAACTAAACTAAATTAGATTAAATTAACTATAATTAAAGAAAAAATTTAACTACTAATATAAGATTACTTTAAAGCTATCTAATTTAAGTATTTTATTATATATCTTACTTATAATAGATATTATATAATAGTATAAAAGTATTAGAGTTATTTATATAATAATATAGTACTCTTCTCTTTTAATTACTTTTTATAGGTTTATAAAAGTAGTTATAGTTCTTACTATAAGTAAGACTACTTAAAAGTAAGGGTTTTCTAATAATATACTCTTTAAATACTAATATCTACTCTAAAACTAATAATATAAACCTAAACTTAAAAAGGTTTAAAGTTAAATATAGTAACTTAAAATAATTCTATTTTAATATAGTACTTAAAGATTATTATATTAATCTAACTTTTTATTTTTATTAATAATATATATAATTTTATAAATATTAATTAAATAAAATAACTTTATTAATTTAAAAGTTTATTTATTCTAATACTATTAAAGTAACTACCTTATTAAAAGTAATTCTTTAAATAATATCTATATTTAAAACTCTATAAGTATTAATACTTTCTAGTTAATATATCTTTAAATATAAAACTTTAACTTATTATTAGAAATAAGTTATTTAAAAGCTTTATTTAATATTACCTTTATTATTATATTAATAGGATTATTATTACTATTAATTTACTTAATCTTATTAATCTCTCTCTACTTATATAATTAGTAAAGTACTATTATATTAATTATTAAGTATTTCTTTTTAATAGTACCTAACTTAACTAAATACTTATATAATAAGTAGGAATTAGTATAAATAATAAGTAGGATCTATAGAAGTTTTAAATAATTAGTAAGTTTATAGATTATAATAAATATTATAATACTTATATTAAATCTATTAACTATATTATAAATTTCTAAAGTAAGTATACTTTATATAACTCTTTTATATTTAATAAAAAACTAATAAATAATATTTCTAGTAGCTTTTTAATAAATATTATCTATATTTAACTTCTTTATAAAAAAAGCTATTATAAATTTAATTTATAAGCTAAGGTTAATATTATTAATAAAGAAGCTATCTATAAAAAACTATAAGTTTAACCTTTATAATATCTATTAATATAAACTATATTTTATAGTTTATATTATTAACTTACTATTATAAATACTTATTTAACTTAGTATAGTTTATATTTATTAAATCTTATATTTATATTATTATAAAGAGGATAAAAGCTACTTCTAGTTAATAAACTATAGTTAAATATACTTTATAAGCTTATTATTTAGTATATTCTTATATATAATTAAGTATATTAATATCTATAGATTTAATCTTTATACCTTAGCCCTTTTAATATATATAGATATTTATTCTTTATTTAAAAATATAAAAGTTATTAAAGTTAAATATAGTATTTTCTTTAAATTATATCTATAGCTTATACTTTAGCTTCTACTCCTATATCTTTTTCTTTAAAAACTTAAAAAACTTAAAAGTATTAAAGTTAAAAGTATTATTAACTTATATAACTATTAAATTAAAATTATTCTTTTTATATATAAAGTTTATAATTATTAAGTAAGGATTATATATAGAAGTTTTTATTTAAAGATTTTTAATATAATATATTTAGTATATTATAAATTAATAAACTTTAGATTTAATAATATTATATAGTAGCTTAATAATTCTTATAATAATACTAAGAGAATACTTATACTATAGTTTAAGTAATAAATATATTAAAATAATATACTTTAGTTTAAACTTTAATTAAAAGTATATTTAAATAATATTATAAAGTTTTAAAATTATACTATAAAGTATAATTAGTATAGTTATTAATATTAGTAGAAAATATTAGCTAATATATTATATAGTTAAAGATTATATAAGAATACCCTTCTTCTCTTTATTTTTATATCCTTAAAGAATTATTTATAACTTTTTAAAAAGCTTAATATTCTTACTTTTAATCTTATAAACTATATAATTATTAAAGATATATATTCTACTATATTTCTTCTTATTAAATAGTTTAAAAATAAAAATATTAAATTTAATTAAGTTAGTAATCTTTATATTATTAGATTCTTTAAAAAAGTTACCTAAAGTATAAATTACTCTATTATATTAAAGCTTTAGTATAAATATAAAGTTCTTCTTCTCCTTCTCTATTATAAAACTTATTATTAAAATAAGTAAAGTATAGTATATTACTAGCTTTAGTTTATTCTTTATACCTTTTAACTATTTATATTAGTATAGCTATAATATTATTATTATTATTAGCTTATATAAACTACTAATCTCTATTAATAGTAGTATAAACTATATTATTAATTTTAATAAAGTTTTATTATTTCTACTATTTTCTTTAGTTAAAAGTTTATAATAATACTTTTATACTTATATAAAGTAAAATATAATAAATCTATTTTTAAAATTAAGTATAATATTATATTTATTAATAATAATTAATTTATATAAACTTTACTAGCTTTCTTTCTCTCTTTATATATATATATTACTTTAAAAAGGAAGAGTAAGAATATCTATAATATTTAAACTATTCTATATATTTAAAGTATTATTTACTTTATATTATACTATAAGTATTTATAGTATTTTTATTACTTTTTAAACTACTATTATTTATATTAAAGTTAAAAGTATTAATAGTAATTATTATATAATTTAAAAGTATACTTTAAAGATAAGTAGTATAAGAATTAATTTATTAGATTTTATAGTATTATTAGTAGCTTTAAAAGCTATTTATAATATTACTTCTTTATTAAAAGTATTTCTAAACTTAGTATATAAAATTTTAAATATATATTAAAATAAAGTATAATATTATTTAACTTTATTAACTAATTAATATACTTCTATAAATACTTACTTATAAGTAATTTCTATAATTTATATAATATTTTTAAATTTTATAAATATAAAGTTAGTTTTTATATTATAGATTAAATAGTCTAATAGTTTTAAATATATATTAATTTATACTATTTATAAAGCTTTCTATATATTCTTTATAAATAAAGAAAATAAAAATATTTACTTTAAAAAGAGGTTATTAAATTAATAATATATAAAATAAAAAGTATAATTAGATATATAATATTAGTAATAACTTTATAATTAAAGTTATAGTTATTTTATAAATTAAACTTAAACTTTTTAAAAATAGAATTATAAAGTTAGTAATAATAATAAAACTTAGAGATTACTTTTAAAGTAAAAGATTTAATAAAATAACTAATATTAGAGAAAAGATAAGAGAGTTAATTAATAAAAGAATATTTAAACTATTAATAAAGCTATTATAGTTTAACTATTATAAAGAATATCTAATATTAGCCTTATATATCTTTTACTATAAACTATAAATATCTCTATTTTTAAGTAATTAAAAATATTAGTTTAAAACTATTTCTTTTAATATATACTACTTTATTAATAGTATTTTAAAGAAAGATATTTAGTATTATTATATTTTAAATATAAAGTAAAAAAGAGGTTAGTATTTTTATAATATAGAATATTATTTTACTAACTAATATTTAAATAATTACTATATTAATAGAAAAGAATTTAAATCTTAAGTTAAATTTAATAAATACTTTTATATTATAAAATATATTTAGTATTATAGATAAGTCTATATTCTATAAAGTAAGGAATTAATTATAGTTATTAATAAAGTATTTAACTACTTTTATATTTAAAATAATTCCTTAAAATCTCTAGTAAGAATAATAGCTATTAAGTATAAAAACTTATACTAAGCTTATATTTATTCCTATAGTTCCTTTAAAGGAAGAATTAATAAAGTAAAAGAATACTTAATCTATTAGAAATATTATATTCTTATAGTTAAAAACTTAATTTTATAAAAACTAAATATTTTTATTATTTTAAAGATTAATTAAATCTTTATTATTATTATTATCTACTTTATTAATATAAAAACCTTTTATATTAATAATAAAAACTATAAAGCTAATATTTAAAAAGTATTTATCTTTATCTTATTAAGCTATAAAGTATTAATTATATATATATTAGTACTCTTTAACTATATATTTAGTTAACTAATAGCTCTATTTATTATAAATAAAATAATATTTATTTTAAAACCTATTACTATTTAAATAGTTACTATAGCTATTTAACTAGTTTTTATAACTATTATTATAGTTATTATATTTACTATAACTAAGGAAGTATATATTATAATTATTTAACTTACTACTAAAACTATTATTATAAAAGTTACTATTATTATAAAAGCTACTTTAACCTTAATTATTATTAAATCTATAGTTATTATAGCTATTATAATACTTATAATTAAAAAAGTACTAGTTATTTTTTTTATACTTTTTATTATAACTAACTTTATCTATATAAAAAACTTAGTATCTAGTTAGTTATTAACTTTTATAAGTTTAAATTAAAGTATATAAATATAATAACCCTACTAATAGGTTCCTTTAAGGTTATAAAAAGGGATTTAAAGCTTTAATATAGAAGGAGTAAAGGGAGGTAAAATTAGTTTTACTATAAACTACTACTTATAATAAAAGTCTTTCCTTCTCTTATTATAGGTTTATTATACCTAGTAAATATACCTATAATAATTCTAAGTCTTTATTTATAATACTATCTATAATACCCTTATAAACTAATTCTATAAAGAGAGTATTTTAAGTAAGTTAGAGTAATAGAGAAGGGAGTTTAAGTACTATTTAAATAGAAGAGGCTTTATAATTATAGTAATAAAATTAGTATTTATAAAACTAACTTAACCTCTTACTAGCTACCTAATTAACTTTAAAGAAATAACTAAAGAACTTTAAGCTAACTAATATTATAATACTATCTATAGGTTACTCCCTATAATAGTATAATAGTTAAATAATAAACTTTAAATAAATATATATCTCTTAGCTTTAATCCCTCTATAATAACTATATAAAAATAATCTATACTATAAATTATATAAATAAAAAGTACTAAAATTACTAAAATATATATATAAAGTCTTAAATTAAAAATAATTACTTAGCTTTTAACTATTATAAATAGGAGGATTTTTAGATATTTAGTATAAATTATAAAAAAAACCCTTAGAATATTACTAAGTCTATTTAGACTTTATTAAATAATACTTACTAATAGAAGAAATAGAACCTATAGAGCTTTTACTAATACTTTAAAATACTTAAACTAGAATAAGAACTTTATAATAACTAAAAGTAAGTAGATTTCTTCCTTTCCTAACTTATTACTTAGCTTTTAAACTAAATTTATATAACTTATATAATAAATCTATCTAAAGAATAGGATAAGATAGTTATACTAGTTTAAGTAATCTAGGTTAGTATACTAGAATAAGTAAAAAAATAAAAATAGAAAAAAATAAACTAAGCTAAAAAAGGAACTATAGAAACCTTTAATAAAAGGTATAAGGGAATACTATCTAAATCTATATTAAATAGAAGAAGGGGAAGTTTTAATTTTACTTATATATAGTACTATATAAGCTAATACTATAAGAGTTAAGCTAGATAAAGTATAAATATTAAGGATTAGAAACCCTTTAAAAACTTTAATAAATTATCCTTTATATAGAATCCCTTTAATAAATATAGTAATCTTATAAAGTACTTCTACTATAAAAGTACTTCTTACTATTTAAACTACTATCTAATACTTATAATTATTAAAGTTTAAATAAATAGTATAAGGGAATAAGGAACCCTTTATTCTTAAAAGTATTATAGAAGTTAGGGATATAAGGGAGCTTAAAGTAGAAGCTTTTTAATCTTTTATTTAAAGAATAACCTTTTTATTTAAAAATAACTATATTTAAAGGATTTAATAGTAAAGGTAAAGGATACCTTTATAATCCTAAATTAAATAGCTATAGAAAAAGGTTTAAAATAGGTAAAGATAAACCTTAATACTTAGTTTTAAGTTAATTTAATTAGTATTTCCTTTATAAAATAATATTAATTTTTAAAGTTATCTAAAGCTTTAGTATTTTTAATTAATATTAATATTTAAATATCTCTATCTTTAATATCTACTAAATCTCTATTCTATTATATAACTATTATAGAAACTATTAAAAGGTAATTTAAAACTATATTATAATAAAATACTATTACTTTAAATCTATAATCCTTTTAGAGATTCTAGAGTTAAAAGCTTTCTATCTAAGAATAGAATATTTTTTAAAAGACTAATAGTTAAAATAGAATAGTATTTATACTAAGGAATAGTTCTTATAGGTTTTTTATAAAAGTTTAAAGAAAACTATAATCTATTACTCTATAGTTCTTTTAAAAAGACTTTTAAAACCTTATAAAGTTTTTAAATAAGATTCTTAAAATCTAAAAGAAATAGATAAAGTTAAGAAATCCCCTCTAAATACTACTAAACTATACTTTTACTTTAAAAAGTTTAAACCTTTTTTTATTAAAGAATAAATAAAAAGCCTCCCTTTAAGGTAAATAGCTAATTATATTATTAATTTATTCTCTAAAACCTTACTATCTTTTCTTTTACTATACTTTTTATTAAAATTAAAATTAAAAATATTATAGAAATAGCTTAAAGAAAGCTTAGCTATAGGATAAATTATTTTAAATAAGAGTTCTATAAAGGTTTTAATTTTATTTATATTAAAAAAAGATAGGATATTATATTTATATATAGACTATTAAATATTAAATAATATTACTATAAAAAACTAATATTCTCTTTTTTTAGTATTTAAGATTTTAGATTAGTTATTTAATACCTAGTTTTATTTTAAAATTAATTTAACTAATATATACTATTAGATTTATATATAAGAAGGGAATAAATAAAAGACTACTTTTTAAATATATTATAGTTACTATAAGTTTTATATTATACCTTTTAAGTTAATAAATACTTTTATTACTTTTTAATCTTTTATTATAAAAGTTTTAGAAGATTATATTAATATTTATATAATAATATACCTAGATAATATTTTAATTTTCTTTATAAATAAAAATAAATATAAAAAGTATTTATAAACTATTATTAACTACTTAGTTATAGCTAAGTTATATAGTAATATAAAGAAGTATAGTTTTTTTTAAAAGAAGGTAGAATTCTTTAATTTTATTATTAAATTAAATAAAGTATAAATAGACTTATCTTAGGTTTAAATAATCTATAAATAGCTTTTATTATAGATATTTAAGGATATATAAGTTTTCCTTAAGTTTTATAATTTCTAATAAGTTTATTAAAAGTTATTTAAAGGTTACTTTATTTTTAAATAATTTATTAAAAGGGATAAAGAATAGATAAAAGCTAGGTAGGGTTAATATACTTTCTTTAGAAATATCTACTATATAAAAAGCTTTTAAAAACTTTAAAATAAGGTTCTAATAGGCTTTACTCCTTTAATACTTTAACCTTTTACTACCTACTTAAATAGAATATAATATATTAAATAGAGTAGCTACTTTAGTAATCTTTTAATAGTACCTTTAAAGAGATAAATATATTTAATACCTAGTTATATTCTAGTTTAGGAAGTTTATAAAGGCTAAATTTAATTAGATTATTTATAATAAAAAGTTAAATACTATTATAGAAAGTTTTAAATATTAGAGATAATATTTTAAAAAAGCTTATAAGTTTATTATTATTCTTTTTAATTATTATAACTTTAAAAGATTTATAGATTAAAAAGAACTAATTTAAAAATAAATCTAATAGCTTATATATCTTTTAAAATTTAATTTTATAATTAAATATTATCTAAGGAAAATAAACTCTATAGATATACTTTTATAAAAGCTAGACTATATATCTTTTAAAAAGCTAATAAATTTAAAATAGATTTTAATATTAGAATTAAAAATAGCTATAGCTATAAAATAGAAAGAATAAGATTCTTTTAAAGTCTAACTACTATATAACTAAGAAGCTATAGTAAAAGATATAAAAGTATTAAAGAGATTAAAATATAATCCTTCTTTAATTAAATATTAGCTTAACTTTATAAAACTATTATTAAAATAAGTTATTTTAAAAGTTTAAGTTTAAATATATATTATTAATATTAGTATAATATATCTTAGACTTTACTTTTTACTAATAGAATTAATATATAAAGCTTAAGAATATAATTTAAATCTTTAAAAAGAAGTATTAAAAGTTAATTTAATTAATTTAAAAAAGTAAATAAGATTTAAATATAAAGTTTAAAATAAATTCTTATATTAGAAAGAATATATATATATACTTAAA
>JUJX01000220.1:18736-88996 GCA_000800745.1 Diaporthe longicolla | reverse complement strand
ACTATTATATAACTAACTTTAATACTTTTATATTATTATATAATACTTATTATAAAGAAAGATATATAATAAAATACTTAAATTAAATAGTTTTAAAGTAATATTTTTTACTAGTAATTAAATCTTTTTTTAACTATAGTTAATCTAATCTAATTTAGTTTAATTTAAAGTTTTAGAGAAGGAATTATTACTTACCTATAATAATACTATTATAAAATATAAGTATTATATTTTTTATAAACTTTATATAAAGGAAATATAAATTAGTAAGAAGTTAAGTAAATTAATAAAAAGTTAATTAAATATAAAATATATTATTTAATATTTAATAAAATTTACTTTAAATAAAAAAGATTAGCTTATATATAAACTATATTAATAAATATTAATAATAATTCTTACTTTAATATATATCTTTATTTTATAGTATTATAGTTAATTAAATTAATATATTATATTAAATTAAAAAATAATAAAAGTTTAAGTTTAATTTAACTTTAAAAAAAACGACTTTTTAAAGCTTACTTATTATTTAATAAAAGATTATTAGTAAAGGAATAAAAGTAAGTATAATATAATTATTTATAAAGTTATATAATTAATCTATAAGTATATAATAAAGATTTAGCTTTTTACTTTTTAAGTATAAGCTCTTCCTTTTAATATACTAATTAAATAATATAACTATAATATTTATATATATAAAACCTATATTAATATAAATAAATAAGTAAATAAATAAATAAATAAATAAGTAAGAATATTCTAATAATTTTTATTAATATTTTAACCTACTATATTATATATACTTACACTAAAGGCCTATACACTACACTATATATACACTAAAGTTAAACTATTTACATATCTATTACACTATTATACCTAGTATGTATAGTATAGTGGATGGCAACCCTGGACATGCCTCAGCGAGGGCTAACCTATGTTATTGAAGACATGGCGGCGCGTGTTCCGCTCTCAGTGAGTCAGAGTCACGCCTTTGAAGACGAAAGAAGTTGTCGCCCGCAACCATTCGGCATGCTCCTCGTACATGGGTTTCAGCCCATGTTCCAGGGTCTCCTTGAGAAAGTCCTCGAATGAAATACATTCGAGGTCGGGGTAGAGGTCCTTTCCGATGAGGTACCCTCGATAGCTGGCGTACTCTGGTGTGTTCTCTCCCATGATGTCAAAAGACTTTTGGTAAGTGTACTGGAAATAATCCATTGTCTTCGTAGCGTCGTCCTTGGTCATGGCGATACCCGTCTCGATCTCCTCTGCGGTCCGCTGCCGTAAATTCAAGTCAGACTCTGGTTCTTGACAGACCTTTTTTTGAGAGCCGGCAACTCGTGACGACTTTCGTATCTTCTCTCAAGCTTTTCGACGCTGAGCCTTTCTACGGTATCCCATAGATCATGTTGGGTACGAAGGTCGGTGTAGGCGAAAACCTTCCGGTTTAAAGTCCTTGGGTCGGCGATAATGCGAGCCACGTAGACACCCACGTCACGCGAATCTATTCTGCCGGTCAGTATGTCACCCGTACCGCCAATGGCGGAATTATACAGGAAAAGGTTTTCGTCGATGCGACCAGAAGGCAGACGGGGCAGGCTGATCTGATACCACCAGCCGACGTCAATGATAGTGTAGGGAAGGTGAAGTCTCTCGATGTGGTCCAGCGTAGCCTCTTTCTAGAATGAGGTTGGGTCAGCATGTAATCATTAGCCCGTTGAGGCGAAGGTAACCCACATTGTCGCGCAGTGATTGCACACCTCTGGGCATCACCGTGGCCCAGAAGCACGGGACATAACGCTTCACGCCTGCCTTCTTGGCCATGTTGGCAAGCGGAGCCTCGTCAGTCAGCATACAGACAACTAGGACGTCGACGCCTATGAGCTGGCCCATGGTCTCTTCCTCAGGACCAGCGAGATCGAAAGAGACGACATTGACACCACGTTTCTGAAGGTCTTGGACATTGGACTTCTGCAGCGAAGAAGGTCGCACTAGGGCCGTGACGTCCTAAGGGCAGCGCGTCAGCATATTCAGGCGAGTACTCTGCCAAATCAAGATCTGACATAAACTTGAACACCTACGAATTTGATATCGGGAGATGCAAGTAATCCATTGACAATTGAGCTTCCGTTTTGGCCCGTGGCCCCGAGGATTGCGACTTTCATATTGGGACGTTTGTTAGAATTGCACAAGGGATCTCTGGAGTAAAAGTTGTTGGATGACAGGACTCACAATGCGTCTGCAGTCGCCGTCCTGCTCTTTAAGTAGCACAGAACATCTTTTAGGCTGCGGAAACAATTGACTGACGGCGCTGCTCTGTTGGCTGATGCTTGCCGACTGCCTGCGGATGGCTGGCGGCAACATCGCGAAGTTCAATGCCGTAAATGCATGTCCATTTGGTAATTCGGAGACTTTTGGGTTGAAATTCGCACGCTTGGTCAGTTCCCGGATGAATACAAGTCCAAAATGGTGGGTCACTCTGGCAGGGCCGTCCGCAATTTGTGGGCACGGCGGGAGTGGAGACCGTGACGGCGCTTTAAAATCACCTAGATACCTATAGGTCTTAGTTCTTCTTAACTACTACTAGTATAGTAGGTACTATAACTATATAATAACTAATCCTATATAAATTTATATATTCTTTTTTTAATAGTAACTTTATTTATTTTTTTAAAAAAATATAAACTTATTACTTTTATTATTATTATAATACTATAATAAGTATTTTAATTAAAAAACTATAACTATAACCTTTATATATATATAAAACCTATATTAATAATAATTTAAAGTTTTTTAAACTTTAAATTTAATATTAATAAATATTAATTATAGTTTTAAAAATATTAAAATATTATTAATATTTTTATACTTTTATTATTATTATTATTATTTAAAAAAGTTATTATAAATTATTTAACTTTTTTTTAAATAAAAAAGTAAATTAGTTTATTATAATATTCTATAGAACTTAGTATATTAATAGGCGGACCTATGACTGCCTAGTAAGGGGCATGGGCTTCACAACCGCCCCCCCCCCCGGTGGTTACGTATTCATCCCCTAGCAGCTCCCTGCTTAAGAGACCCTGTTTAGATGAAAAGCTATCAGGTCGCACATATACAATGTTCCTTACTAAGTGCTATTTCATTCGATTCTGTGATCTGTATCTTGATCGCCTTAGCTGCCCCAGTCTGGGCATCGTTCCTTAGGTCCGAGATCCCAGTGCATTTTCAACTGTTGACTTTGACGCGATGTATTTGTGTGATTGTTTCGTTAGCATAACAATGGCGCTGAAAGTCTAGGCCGGCACGATGGCCTCACGAGTCATCAAATAATTAATATAACATGGTATAATTCTGGGTTCAGCCACAGCACTCGCTTGGAGAAAGGTGCAAAGGCAAGGCCGTCAAACATGCGAATACCCGGGTGAGGAGGTGGCTCTGTATTCCAGCTCAAAAACGAGCAACGCCAATCCCCTATCGCGGCTTCTCAACGTGGAAATTCATTCGACTGTCATTAAGGAATCGCTGCTGACGAGTTTGACAATCCTGAGACTGAATGACGATAACTTTGTTAGAATACTATATCTCCTTGTGGGAAGATCCTGTGAAGTTGGCTGATAAGGTTCTTGTGACTATATTACCTTTATAATATAAGATACCTAGGTGTAGAAGGTCTTAGTGTAAACTAATGTAAATTAACTAACTAGAGTACTACTAAGGGTACTTAATATTTTAAATATCTTTATACTACTAAAAGTTATTATCTTTAATTAACTATAATATTATAACTAAAGTACTTATTTAAAATCTAAAGAGATAGAATCTATTAATAGATTTAGCTCTATATATAATTAAATTTTTAAGTCTATAAGTAAAGTATTAATATATATTATAATAATTAAAGCTTCCTAAGTTTTATAAACTAAGAGATTAAAGGGTTTATATTTAAAATATATAATAAAATAGTAATTAAATAATATTTTAAATAGTATAATAATTACTAACTAGTAAAAGCTATTTAAAAAGAATATTTAAATTAACTATTAAAGAGCTATTTTATTCTAATACTATTTATTAGTAATAAGTATATTTATATAGTCTAGTTTTTTAACCTAGTTTTTTAGCTTAGCTTATTATTAGCTTACTTAGTTTACTATATTTCTTTAGTAATTTAAAATAATTTATAATATTAGCTTACTAAACTTACTATTAAAGTTTAATAATCTTTAATAATCTAATTTAGGTAAGTTATTTATATAATTATAGCTAGATTTCTTTATACTATTTAGCTAGCTAATATACTAGCTTTTAATAGAATTCTATTTTAAATAAAACTAACTATTATTCCTATTTCTATTAAAGTTATAATATTATTCCCTTTCTCTATACTTCTTTATCTTTAAAGATTTTTAATAAGTTTTTTTTATATTATTTATTTAACTAAGTTCTCTATTTCTTTATAATAATCTTTTTATATTAATAATATATTAGAATATATTTCTAAGCTTTATACTTTATATAAAATAGAATAATATTAAGTACTTACTTTATTAATTAATAAGATAGGTTTTAAAGTTATATTATACTTTATATATAGTAAGTAAGAGTAGTCTTATAAGATAACTAAAGGTTATTCTTATTATATAGTTTATATCTATTATAGTTAATCTTATAATAATTTTAGTTTATTTTTAAATTTTAATTTATACTTTTTTTATTCTTTTTAGTATTATTTCTAGCTAATTATAGTAGTATAATACTTTATAGATAAGAAGTATTATATTAAATAAAAAAAAGAGGTTATTAAAAGTAAGTTAATATTAGTTTAAAAATAGCTATAAGCTATTTAAAACCTTTTATCTTAATATTAGTAGAAGTTAAATAAGAAGTTAGCTTATTTAAAGTATTTAAAGTAGTAATATTAAAAGGTAGCTTTTTAAAGTTAAAATATAATCTATTAAAGGTTTTAATCTTTAGATAAATTAAAGGCTATAAAGAGGGTAGAAAAGGTTAAAATTAATTATTTTATAGTTAAAGTATTAAAGTTTACTTTATTAATTTATATTAGTAAAGTTTTTAAAGTAGTTAACTAAAGTTTTATAGTAAAGAGTACTAATATAGATTTCTTTTTATAATTACTTACTAATATTCTTAAAGTATTTATTAGTAGTTTATTAAGTTTTTAAAAGATTTCTATATATTATCTTTATTATTATAGCTTTTCTATTTAACTAAATATTTAATATTAGTATTATATATTTTAAAATTTAAAATTCTTTTAACTTTCTATTCTTTTTTATTATTAATAAATATAACTTATACTTTAAGTTATATATTAATTTTAAAAGTAATATATAAAAAACTAAATAAATCTATATTTTTATTAATAGTAAGAGTTTAAAGTTAGTATTTAAAAGTTTTTTTAAAATTTAAAATAGTTTAATCTTTTTATAGTTTAATTTATTATTAGATTACTTAGTTTTAATATTTTTATAAAGTAAATAGACTTTATTTCCTTTTTTAAAGTTAATTTTTTTAACCTTTTCCTATTAATATAAGTTATTATTTATTTCTATATAAAGAATAGTTCTTACTAAAGCTCTTTTTATAGACTTTAAATCTTAGTTACTTATTCTATTACTAATTATACTTTTTAATTAAAAATTAATTTTCTATAAGCTTTTAATTTATAATTATAATTTATATAAAAGAGTAATATCTTTATTATTTTTATATTTATATTATTATAAGTAAATTATACTATAGATAATAACTATACCTAATTATTTTATTTATAGTTAATATAATTATAAAGATATTATTTTAAAATTTAATTTAATTTTTTAGTTTATCTATTTATTTAAAAATAAAAAGCTATTAAAAACTTTAATTTTAAACTAAGGTATTTTATAAGTAATTATTAGAAGTTTAAAGTAAATATTATTTCTTTATTTAAAATAATTTCTTATAGTATTTTATAATTATTAATAATTATTTATAAAAAGGTATATATAAGCTTATTTATATTATTAGCTTTCTTATAGGGAATAAAGTATATATACTTTATAAACCTATTTATAATAATTAAAATACTATTATAGCTTACTTTTATTATAAGTTTTTTAAAGTTAAGTAGTTTAATAATAAAATTAAAGCTAATTAATTACTATAGTTTATTAGGTATAAATAAAAGTTATAATAAGCTATAGAGCTTATATATAATAATCTTACTTTTATAATATATATTATAATTTTAGATAACTATTTAAACTTCTTTTTTAACTTTAAAAAAGTAATAGTATTATCTAATTTATTTAATAGTTACTATAATTCTTTAATATCTATAAGTTAAAGCTTTATAAATCTTTTATATAAGTTTTTTTTATAATTCTTTAAATATAAAGAGTTATTTTCTTTAATAATATATACTTTTATTTTCTATTAATTATTTTTTAAGTTTATTAGATAGTTTTTAATAAACTATTTTAAGTTTAATTTTTTATTCTAAGTTAACTTTAATATAAAATATTACTATTAATTATTAATATTTTTAAAATAGTAGGTCTTCTTTAAATATAGTTTAAAAAATACTTTATATTTTTAAAGGTATATTTTATAAATAATCTAATTATTTATTAAAGGTATTTACTTTACTATTTTTTAATCTTTATTTATAAGTAATTTAAATATTAAATTATAATAGAAACTTTATTTATTTAATTTAATATTTATTAAGTTCTTTAATAATAATAAAGCTAGCTAAGTTTTTATAGTTAGTAAATACTTATATTTAGTATTTTATACTAATAAAATAATATTATTATTCTTTAAATACTTTAATAATTATTATAAGTTTTTTATTAAATATATTATAGTTAATTTTTAATTTACTAAACTTCTTTAAAAAGAAAATAATAAAGTATAGCTTCTTTTAAATATTATATTATTCTAATTACCCTTTTATTATATAATTAAAAGTATTAATTTTAACTTTATATTCTTTATTTAAGTTTACTTTAATTAAAATTAGTTTTAAAATAACTCTTTATTTAAATTCTTTAAAAACTTTCTATACTTTATTATTTTACTAAAAGTAAGTAATATTCTTAGTAAGGTTAGTTAAAAGAATTATAATTTTTAAATAGTCTTTAATAAACTATTAATAAAAATTAATAAATCTAAAAAATCCTCTAACTTTCTTAATATTAGCTAATACTAGCTATTCTTTAATAATAATAATCTTAGATTTCTATATTTTAATTTCTTTAAGTTAGATTATATATTTAAAATAGTTAATCTTTTTAATATAAAATATACTCTTTTCTAGTTTAATTAAAAGTTTTATATTCTAAAGCTTCTATAAAACTTTATATATATATTCTTTATAATTATTAAGTATTTTTTAAATAAATAAGAATATTATTTAAATATATAATAATAAAGATATCTAGATATTTTTTAAAAATATAATTAATTATAGCTTAAAATATTACTAATATATTAGTTAACTTAAATAATATAACTATATATTTAAAATATTTATAGTATATTTAAAATACTATTTTTTATTCTTTACTCTTTTTTATTTTAATTAAGTTATAAGCTTTTTTAAAGTTTAAAGCTATAAATTACTAAACTTCTTATAGTTAATCTTTAAATTCTTATATTAATAGTAGTAAGTAATAGTTTTTAATAGTAATATTATTTAGTTATTAATAATTTATATAAAGTTATAGCTTTCTACTTTTTTTAAATATAAAGAGAATAAAGTATTTAATTAATAATATTAATAGTTAAATATAACTTTTTACTAAGTTTTTATTAAAGTACTCTTTAAGTACTTTTAGTTAAATTTTATTAAATTTATAAATCTTTATAAATTTTAATACTATTCCTTTTTTAAAAGATATTTTATAATTTTAATTATTATATTTAAATAGTTTAATATTAAATATAGCTATAAATAACTTAATATACTTATAGTATTCTTAAAGTATAAACTTTTAAAAATCCTTCTTTATTACTTTAGCTTTCTATAAATAGGCTATAAATCTTTAAAAAATTAGTTTAATTTATTTAATAAAGTTAATTCTATATACTTTTATTACTTATTATAAGGTTTTTATTAATAAAATAACCTAAACTATAAGTATTATTTTTTATATTTATTATATTTATCTAAGTTTTTTTTAAATCTCTTTAATTTATTCTTATATAATTAATATAAGTTATTATTTTCTATTATTTATTTAAAGTAAACTATTATTATTTAAGTACTTTTTAATATATAAAGGGTTTATAATATTAGTTTATTATAGAGTACCTTTCTACTACTTTATTAACTTATATATAAGCTTTATTAAAGCTTATTTAAAAGCTAAACCTTTCTCTCTTTTATAAAAGGTAGTTATTAAGTTTATTTAAATATATATTTTTAAATACTATCTTTAAAGACTAAATTTTACTTATTTTTATAATATATAATTATTTCTTTTACTAAGCTAATAGAGTTAGCTTAATAGATTTAGTTAAGAGTTTAATCTATCTAAAAGTTATTCTTTTTTAACTAAGGAATTTTTAAAATTAACTTATAATTCATTATTTTAATAATATTAAATAAAAATTACTTTATATAACTAAATATTTATAGTAAAAGATAATTAGTTTTTATATTAATAATACTTTTATTATAAACTACTTTTATTTTATCTACTATATTAAATTTATAGAGTTTTTTTTTCTTATACTAAAGAATATAGTATTTATTAATTATTTATAAAAAGATAAAATTCCTTTATATACTACTAATAATAAATACTTTATATTTATAAATTTTAAGTTTAAGTTTTACTTTTAAATATTAGTAATCCTCTTTATTTATTATATATAGATACTTTATATTATTTCTTACTATTTAAAGCTTTATAGGTAATTTAATCTATTTTCTATTATTTAGTTTTATATTAAAATATTTTTAATTTATTAAATAGCTTCCTTTATAAGGTTTTATACTATTTTAAGTATTTATATAGCTGATATAAAGTTTTTAAGCTTTATATTATTATTATTAAAAGGTAATAGTATAGTACTTTAAGTTTTTTAATATTAGTTTTAAAGTTTAAGCTTAGTATATATCTAGTAATTATACTATAAATATTATTATTATATTACTAGATTATATATATAATATAATAAGTAGTTATATTAAAGTTCTAATATTATATACTTTTTATTAAAGGTATAATCCTTTACTATCTAATATTATAGTTTATATTATTTATAAAGTTAGACTGTTTTAATTATTCTTTATCTTTTTAAAAAAAATCTATTATAGCTTTTATAATATAATATATTTTATATTAGTTAAATATATAAAATATCTATAAAATTTCCTTATATTATACTTATTATAGGTATATTTAAAGGTTATTTAATAGAAATTATATTAGAGGTATAGCTAAAAGTCCTTCTTAAATTATTATAATTATTATACTTTATTTTTATCTAAACATTATAATCTTTATAATACTTATATCTAAAGCTATAGGTAGTCCTTTATTTACCTATTTATAAAAGTTTTAGTCTTTTAAATTTAAAGGTATTATAATATTAGTTTTAATAAGTATTTATATTAGTTTTTATTTTAAAACTATAAGTATTTATACCTTTTTAAAGAACTAATTAGCTTCTTCTTTATTATTTTAATAAATAAAATAATTATTATTATAATAGTTAATTTAGCTTATTACTATATATAATACTCTAATTATTTTATAAAAGTTAATAGTAGGTATAGATACTTATTACTCCTTATCTTTTAAATACTTCTTATATTCTTACTTATTATACTAAGTAAAGTATAAGTTATTATATTCCTCTTATTTTCTTATAAAATAGTTCTTTATATCTTAATTATTATAAGTTTAATTTACTTTAAATAAAAACTATTTATTATTTAAAAAGTTTTTTTTAAATAAATATAGTATTAGTTATATATTAATATATTATAAATATAATACTAGACTACTATTTCTTATTATTATTTAAATTAATATATTAAATACTTATTATATATAGCTATATTAACTTATTTAGAGTTATTAAATACTAGCTTTTAATCTTTTTTCTTTTTACTATAATATTCTTATTTAAAATATCTTTTCTTACTATAGTTATAATATTTAATATCCTTCTTATCTTTTTATTAAATAATATTAAACTCTATAAAACCTACTTATTATCTTTACTAAGTTAAATTATTATAATTATATTTTCTTCTAATATTAAATTTATTTTACTAATTATTATATTAGAATTATTTAAAAGTATTTCTATATTTCTCTTAGTATTTTTTAAAAAACCTATTATTAAGTTTAATAGCTAGTTTAATATATTATAAAAAGTTATTAAATTTATTATATCTAGCTAATTTATCTTTTACTTCCTTTTTTAATCCTCTATAAAATATAAAGATCTTAATATTATTTATAAAGTTAATATATATATAAATTCTTTAAAACTCTACTATATAAGCTAAGGCTAAACCTTTTTATTTTAAATATAAAAGTTTTTTTTAGCTTATTATTCCTTATTTAAGTTTTAAAATAAAGTTTTTAAGGTTTCTTTATAGTTTTTATATTTATTAAAAATCTTTTAAATTTTATTTTTATATTTCTTAAATACTTTTAAAGTAATAAAGTCTATAAGGTAAGGTTTAAACTATACTAAAGCTTTTTCTTTAATAAATAAAGTAGTATATATAACTTATTTTCTATTTAACTAGGTATCTATATAGTTAAACTATTAGTAAGCTTATATTTATATTTAATATATTTAAAACTAACTTAAAGTTCTATTATATAAAGTTAAGTTATTTAGTTTAATATTTTCCTTAGTTATAATAAAAGTATTAATAATAACCATAGTAGTTTTAAAAGTAATAACTTTTTATTTAAATTATTCTATTTTCTTATTTTATTATACCTATCTATTAACTATAATATAAAGTTATTAAACTTTAATAACTAGTTTTTAAAGCTATTTAAAGGTTAATCTTTAAATATTATTATTATAACTACTATTTAAAATACTTCTCTTATTATTATTATTTATAATAATATTTATTTCTTATATAAAGTTATAGTAAAAAGGGTTATTATTAAGTTTAAATATTATATAAGTTATAAAACGATTTATATATAATATTACTTAAAGTTTATATAGTAATATATAAATAAAAGTACTTAAAATATAATAATTAAAGCTTTTTAGGTTTTATAAATTAAAAGATTAAAAGATTTATATTTAAATTATATAATAAAATAGTAGTTAAGTAATATTTTAAATAGTATAATAATTATTAGCTAATAAAAGCTATTTAAAAAGAATACTTAGATTAACTATTAAAGAGCTATTCTATTCTAATACTATTTATTAATAATAAATATATTTATATAGTCTAGTTTTTTAACTTAGCTTATTACTAGCTTATTTAGCTTATTATACTCTTTTAATAATTTAAAATAATCTATAATATTAGCTTACTAAGCTTACTATTAAAGCCTAGTAATCCTTAATAATCTAACTTAAGTAAGTTACTTATATAACTATAGCTAGGTTTCTTTATACTACTTAGCTAGTTAGTATACTAATCTTTAGTAAGGTTCTATTCTAAATAGAACTAACTATTGTTCCTATTTCTATTAGGGTCGTAATATATATATTATTAAGTTTAGTAAGACCTTTATAGTTAAGAGAGTTGTGTAGGTATCCTATATAAATGGGCATGTAAACCATTTACATTTGCCGCTTTTCTATATAACCAGACCTTTGATATATGCTAGGTATAAGTTAGACTCCTCAGGAATGCCCGATAAAAGAGGCCTACCATTCCTGGAGCAACGGCGTTGGTTGTAGAATGGGATAGGCAGCTCACACCAAGAAGCTCCCATTAGACAAGACATCCTCTTCTTAGGGACAAGACCACATCAAAGGTGGCCATGGGAACATTCTGAGCAAGCGTCAGCCACAAACGTCAGTCACAAACGTCAGTCTCGGGGGTCGTTCGTTCCCCACAATGTTATGGTGTCTGTCTCACGATCCACGTTACATGCTGAGCGTGCTTCCAACCCTTGGAAATTAGCCTCGACTTCTTCTTGCCCATGAGCCCCGATTTCCCCGAGTGTCGGATCTGCGTTTTTCCCGAGGAGGCACTCTGCACCAATTCAGCCTTGTGGGACGCTAAGCTAGAAAGACATGAACAACAAAAAGAGGAGTGGGCAGTCTACGTTTTGTTTCTAGGAATAAACAGTATGGGTTAGATCGCCTGTCATTCCTCTTTCGGGTTAGGCTTGGAAAGCTTAATGCACTCCCCTTGTGTGCTGTAGCCATGAGTGCTACTTGACGATGCCCAGCCCCTGAAAGGGACAGGATCTTCCTGGAAATTACAAATTGTAGGCGGTGGCTGTTTGTCAAGGCGCCCCAAAACCTGTTTATGCAGTTGCACGGTGCCAGAGATTAGTGCAGAATATAGAGTTGGTATACAGGACTGGAGAATAGTTTGTAGGTTACTAAGCTTCTGTAAGCTAGGGGTGATTGCGGTTGTAATAAAGAAAGTCACCTCATTCTCCTGTTCTACCAGCACAGCCTACTCCATTTGCATCGATTAACTCCACCTGTGAGCGCTTCTCCTTCCACTTTAAGGCAGTCTCCTTAGTAAGTGACATTGTTTATAGGCACTGTTGCTTTAAACATTTAGTCATGAACCTTCTCAACAGACTTATTAACCTAAATAGAGAGCTCTTTCTATTTCGAGACGTAAATCGCCGCCGGGAATCATGTGACAATCGTTTCTCATTCCATGGTCGAGGCGCCACAAATCACACTGACTTTCCAAGCAAAGGAGAGCACTTAAGATACAAATATTCTATAAAGAGTGCTAGTTCTACAATATTATAATTGTAATTCTCTATTCTCATTAGGGATAGTAAAATAGTAGAGTTAGGCACCTTAGTGTAACAAATTAATAATTTAGGGCCTCTTAGCGCCTAAATATACAAAATAGTGCAACACACGTATATAGGCCACTATATAGCATATACACTATCTATTAAACCTAATTAAAAAGGTAATTAGGTGTTCTACTATATATCCTACTTTTTAACCTACTAATTATAGTAACTACTTAGTATACTAACTATAATAACTATATTATATATAACTTAATGTAATCTTATATTATATACTTAAAATAAACTTAATTTATTATTAGAATAGCTAATTTTATTCTTTAAAAGCTTCTAATTATATTTAGAAACTATTTTAATAAAGTTATTATTAATAAGAAGAAGTATTCTATTTATAAATAGTATAAATAAACTTATTTAGCTAATACTATTTAAAACTAAGATTATTTAACTTACTAGTACTAACTATTCCTTACTACTAATAATATATAAAAGTAAGCTAAGCTCCCTTATAACTTCTTTAAGCTACTAAGAACTCCTTCTTATAATAAAACCCTATAAAAATAGTTTACTAAAGTTTATTTTACTAATAGCTACCTATTTAATATTTATAAAAGGGAGGATATTATATTAGTCTTCTACCTACTTAGCTTATTTATACTACCTAACTATAAGTAGGTTATTAAGTACTTTAATAAAGTCTATACTAAGATATAAAAGAACTTAGTTAAATATTTATTTATAGTAAAATATATTAATATAGTTTTTAATAGTTCTAATAATATTTTATTTAATTAAGTCTTTAATATCTCTATAAAGATCCTAGGCTAAATAGCCTTCTACTAGAAGATAATTAATACTAAAGCTATAGTATATTTATCTTTTAAATAAATAGCCTTAAGCCTACTATTAATTATAGAAGTAATTAGTAGTAACTTTTAAAAAATAAACTTTATTTATATAGATACTAATATAACTTAATACTAATATTAATAAGACCTAGCTACCTTACTAAAGCTTAGTTATATATTTAGTATACTATATAATTATTATAGTTTTTAGCTCTTTATTAAAGATATTATTACTATATCTCCTTAGTAAATAATATTTAAATAGGTAGTTAACTTTATTATATACTTTTATTAGACTAAGAAGTAATATACCTACTTATATAAAGTTATTATAGAGATTTATTATAAACTATATAGCTTACTATTAGCTATAATTACCTATTAAAGTACCTAGTAAGCTACTTTATAATCTCTCTAAAAGGTTAAGGTTACTTTTTTAAAGTATTATACTAACCTAGAAGTCTTAGTAACTACTAATATATAACTAAATTACTATAGTATAATAGAAGTTAAAAAACTATAATAAGTTTTTAAAATAGTTAATAACTATTCTTTCTAGTACTAAGTTATATACCTAACTAAGATCCTTAACCTTATTATTAATATATAAAAGGTATCTAAGTAAAACTAAGTATATATTTACTAAGTTATCCTACACTAGCTAAGTATTAAAGAATAATAAAAGACCCTATAAAATAGTATATAATAGTAAAATATAGACTAGTAGGTACTTATTTATTAATTTTATACTTATTTTATTAAATAGACTATTAATATATATTAGGCTATATTTTCCTTTAACTTTACTAGCTTTACTAAAGGTATATTAAATAAGGGTTAACTTAAGTATACCTTAGAGTAGATATATATTTATATACTACCTAGCTAAGCTAATTTAATTACTACTAACTATATATAGTTTTAGCTAAGTAAGGGACTTTAATATAGCCTTAGTTTATTATTTTATAAGTATACTAGTATAATTAAAGAGAAATAAGTAGAGTTAGTAGTTATAAAGGTCCCTCTTACTATATATATTACCTAATACTTATTTAAGGTACTAGCTAATAGTGTACTAAGTAAGAGATTATTTTCTATAGTAAACTTTATATATTTACTATTATATAACTAGCTTACTTAGCTAACTATTAATAAGCTTATATTTATCTATATAAATAAGTAAATTATATACTACTTAGTTATTATACTAAGCTATATAGCTAAGTAATACTATTATAAGATTATAAAGCTTAAAAACTATTTCTTTAAAGTTAATTTAAATATAAGTAACTACTAAGATATACTTAGCTAATCTACCCTAATAATATATATAAATAGCTTAGTTAACTCTATAGCTCGCCTAGCTATATATAAGTAATTTATATAGTTAATAAGGGATTCTAGCCTAGGAGATAATTAGTTATAAAATATACCTATATAGAGCTAAGATAGCTCCTAGCTTAGAATACTATATTTTAACTACTAACTAGCTTATTAGACTATACTAGCCGGTCCCGGGTACTAGTAAATATATTAAATTAGGTAGTAGACCTACTAAAATCAAGGTATCTATAGAGTATTTTAGACCTACTAGACTAGCACGAATAAAACGGGTGCTAGCGGCTGAAAATTCGTGCAATCGAATGCAACAATTACTATCCCTAATTCTTATGCATCCGACATCAATCTATAACTGTTCAGCACCGTCTATCCATACCCTCAGACCAAGTTCCAAGATGAGGTCTCTTCTTGCCACCCTCTCCCTCCTCCCTGCCGCTTTGGCGGTCGATACCTGCGTCGCCGAATCGGGCTGCGCGGGTTGCGGACAAGTCGCCAGCGCCAGTTTCGTCCAGAGCGGCAACGAGCAGGTTGCGACTGCTCCAGGCTGGGCCACTATGACTGTGTCAGACTCCACTATTGACCTGGAGAACGTTTCTGGCAGCACCCTGACGGTCTGCGTCTACGGCGTCGTCTGCTACTATATCAGCCCGAAAAGCGAGTGTACTGTCGGAGAGCCTGACAACTTCAACACGCAGCTTGGCCTGCAGGTTTGGCAGCACCCTTAGGTGCAGATGAGGGCCAGAGTCGGAGCAGCGGGGAGGCAAGTGGTGTTTGGGTAGCATTTCTGGGGGGAGTGAGAAGTCATACTTGCGCGGGGGATTGGACGCGTGGAGGAGAATGTTGAGATCAGGAGACCCGGGTGAACGCAGAAACGCAGGCATCTCAAGTGCATGGCTGTATCAAGTAGCAACACTCACCTGGAAGATATACCCTGTGAATGAGATTCGATACGAGAGTCTGCAACTGTTCAGGAACGCGTCAATCTATAACCCAAAATCAAGCGTGTTTAAATTCTAGCTAAAGTGGAATGTCCTGTTTACTGAGATTTGGATATCATACTGATGTAGTAAGTGAAATGCATGCCTCGACGGCTGCCACCGGCTGGGGCTCACTTAGTCCATTCACAAAGTTTGGAGCTAAAGTGACACCTATTCGCAGCTTTGTTGCTCTTCCCTTTGTTAGTTGGGTATCTAGGTAGCTATAGCTGTGGTAGTAAAGGTAGATTCGGAAATGCAATCTTGAGCCAAACATTGACCGTTGTTAAAAAGTCGTCACCGTGATAGTTGACAGCTTGACAGGCTAGGGACGCCCCTAGCTCTCGAAGTTGCTCGGAGACGACCTCCTTGACCTGTCGAAGGAACACCACGTCGTAGACACGCCCTCGAGGTGCATATCCAGATGGTGTGATTGCGACGGCGGTCCAGAAACACAGCTTGACAATAGCCAGGTAAGCCGACAAGGAATATTCGTATCCAAAAAACGTGTTACTAAGTGCACACAGAATCCAGGCAATTACGGCAAAAGAAATGCCCAGCGGAAGAGCCCCATTATGAAGATAGACTGATTTAATCTTGGTAAGGGTTCGATTTTCGAAAGGAAGTACTGGTGCGTTTCTGTTGCAAATGGCTTGTGGAGTAGCTTAGGTTTCACTGTGCATGGTAAAGGTTCGGAATGATTTGCTTCAGACTACGAGCATAACTCCCGGAATTGTTGCTAGAGATTCCCACTATATAACTGGTTCCGTTTCTATTCCGTATCTGACTATATGAGACTTAGAGTGCTGAACAGGACTGGTCTGTACATTGCTGTCGCCCGCAGATTCTGTACTATGGCAAAGCCGTTCCGTACTCACTCTGCACTCCAGTCTAGTCCCAGAGGCATTACTACCACATCTACTTCCAGAAGAGCTTAACAAAGGGATCAGCCTGTATTAGCACGTTGAGCCAGAGCGCAAAGAAGTACACGGAACTGAACAATCAGAACTGAAAAATGTAGAAATAAAAACGAGAATTTCTTACGGATGCTTTCACAGCTAATAAAAGTGGGCTATGCTGGGTGCCCGAACTATAATTAGTTCAGTATAATCCAAGTAATCCGCTTCTTATGTTGCTCTCTCGACGGGTGCTCTCCGTTCTGAACGTGAACATGAAGCCGACACTGTTCCTTGTCATTTCTCAGACGACAAAGAAACTAAGCCAATTTTCCAACAAAGAGACAGCAGTGATTTTCTAACTCGTGATTTGAGTGTAAGTCATCGGCGGGCGTCTTGGCCAAAACCTGGGCAGAGAAAGGCGAGAAGGTGCTCATGTTACGTTTAACAGAGAAGAGTTGTAACAAGCGCTTCGCTACATCACCTTTCCAACCCAACTCGGCAGCGACTCAGATGAACCCATGTACTGAAAAGCCTACACCGCACAACTGACCGAACAGTGATGATCCCAGCCGAATATACAGGTGCAGAGGACGAAGATGATGCAGATGCCCTGCAGCACGAGGCTTTAGATTTTACCTATGCAGTACCTAGTTCTCTCGACCAAGATGTTGAGGCACCAGGAGAGCCAAGTTAAACGCCAAAAGCAGTGGTTTTGTACAGGGACTCTTGGAGGTGGTCGGCAAGCTGACCGTGATTCCCACCTCAGCATACGAAGCTTTCAAAGTTGGGGACCAGCATCCGAAAAGGGCCAGGACCACAACGTACCTGAGTTTGGTGGCGATATGTACACTGGCTTTTTGTTCTCATTGTACCTACAGGTAGGTCAGAACGCTGTGTGGGTGATAACTTGCAGAATGCCGTGAAAGAGGAGCAGCAAGCAGTTAAGAGGATCTTTGGTTTACTGGACGTGAGCATATTTACCGTATACGAGCTTTATTACTACCGCCCGCCCAACCAGGTACAGGACAACATCCTATAGACAAACTCCTCACCTCCCGTAGGATAGCCTCTCATAGGATCACTTCCTACAAGATAGTGTACTAGAGGTAGGCAAGCCACAGAGACTCTATGATGGCACCAAACAACCCTCTGGAGATACTGCTAGTGGTTCGCGGTGATCCTAAGCCTAATTCAACCTGTCCCCTAGTGAGCTTTGTGGGAGGCGCGAGTGACGCACATGCACTCACCCCACCTTCAAGGTCGTTGATGGTGGGGCAGGTATACAAGACAGAGGGGAGCAGCCCCTCAATCGCCAACACTGTACAGTACATACGACGCCTGGCATCAAAGCACAAGCTCCCCACACCACGCGGCGCGCGGCACACGACCTCTCGACTCCACGTTTCCTGGTTCTCCTCAAGGACCGTCTCTTCAGTTAAACACTGCTATTGCTATGGCCGACGCCGAGACTGCACCGGCTGAGCCACAAGGTCTGAAGGTGCTGTATTGTGGTGGTATGTTTCTTCATTCCTCGCCCACTCTCGCCGGTTCCATGCCCTCCATATAATGTCCCCCACCATCCATGGCTAACACGAGGCACAATAGTCTGCACCCTTCCCCCAGAGTACTGCGAATATGGAGGCACGGTAAAGAAATGCCAGGAGTGGCTTCAGAAGAATCACAAGGACTTGTACGAAGCAATATGGTCTGCCGGTATGCAGGAGAGACCCCTCCCCGACATCTGCCCTTCCCTTCGTCGCACAGCACACACAATAGCAGCCATGCTGACCCTGACACTCTCCAACCTATAGAAGCCCTAGCCGCCTCCACAGCCAACCTCTCAGTTGAGGCCCAGAAGCGAGCGGAGAAGGACGCGCTGAAGAAGACGGCCAAGGCCGAGGCCGCCGAGCAGAAGCAGGCCGACAAGCGCGCTGCGAGCGTCGTCACCATCAAGCGGATCGAGCGCAACAAGCGCAAGTACGTCACGTCCGTCTCCGGGCTCGAGGCCTTCGATCTGGAGTTGAAAAAGGTCGCCAAGGAGTTTGGCAAGAAGTTTGCTACGGGCTCCAGCGTCACCAAGACCCCTTCGGGCGGCGAGGAGATCGTGGTGCAGGGCGACGTCAGCGACGAGATCGAGGAGTTCCTCAACGAGAAGTACAAGCAGATACCCGAGGACAACATCGAGCTTGTGGAGGACAAGAAGAAGAAGTCGGCGGGCGCTGTCTAGAGCAGGAGAAGGAGATAAGTCGATCACGATGTGGGAGCGCGCTGGGCAGGAAAGGCGTGATCAACAAGTCAGATTCAATGATGCAACGCCCTCCTGAACGCCCTGCTATTCCAGGTCATCCCATAATTATGACAAACGTGACTCCTGTGCGGCTACATCCATCTTCCGCTTTAGCAACTCGGTGACCCACTCATTCAACTTCTGTTCCTCAGGACCCTACCCGTGGCCGTCGAAGCGGGCGTTTTCGCTGATTTTGCTGCCGCGGCTTTCTTGGACCCAGTCCCAGCCACGCCCCTCCTGATCGTGCCCATTACGGTCCTCTTCGTGGACGGCGCAGGCGCGGCCTCCTTCTTCGCAGTCTGAGCCGCTTTTGCTGTCCCCTTCTTTACGACCGTCGACGTGCTGCTCTCACTAGACTCGCTGATGCCACTAACTCTCCGCGCAGTCTTTGAGGTTGCCTCACTTGTGGTCGCAGCGGCCGCTGGTTTCCTCCCTCTTGCCGATCCACCTGTGGAACTGGCAGTGGTGGAAGTAGACGCCGCCTGTTTCCGCCCCGTGGCAGCTGTCCGTGTTGATCGAGCCTTCTCCGCGAGGTTACTGAAGAGATTCGACGAGCTGTGCTGTTTTGTGGGCGATTTTGTGGGCGAAGACGGGCCGGCTATGGTGGCCAGACCAGGTCTGGACAACAATGGCTTGCCACCAGGCGTGGTACGAGGAAGAGTACGAGCGTTGGACGACGCCGGTGACAGCACCCTGGACGCCTTGGCCGATTCTGCAGGAGGTGGCTGTTTTCGAGTCCTCTTTTTGGGCTGCTCTAGCTCTGCGGGCTCGGTTTGATTCTCTTTGCCAGCCCCCGATATTTGATCACTTTGCAGGTCAGCGCAAATTCAACCACAATGAAGGGAAGGCCTGTGTACCTAGTTCGCTTAGGTGGCCGACCAGGTCCTCGCTTGGGTGCCGTGGTGGTCTGAGAGGTCGCTTGCGAGATCGGGCGAGCCCCAGGGGTGTCTTTTGCTGGGACTGGAGGTGGACGGGAGACCGAGGACGAGAAAGCGGAAGGGGTGGGCTTCGATAGTTGACGATGCTGACCATTCTTGTGTTTGTCTGCGAGCTCTCCCATTTTCGACTTCCTCAACGCCAAAGGAATGCGGTTGACGCGAATTTCGATGCGTGTTCGAAGGCCTTGGGCCTGAAGATTGTACTGCGCGCGAAGCTTCCGGGCGCGTTCGGTGACTATTGACGCGTTAGAATCATCCCCTTAGGTGCGGCGGTTGCAAGGCCAGACTACGTACTTTCGAGCTGGAGGTTGTCGACGAGCGCCTGTTTTTGACCCATTTTGATTCCAGCGGCTTTCCTCTTGCGTGGGCTTTCCTGAGCGACAGAAGAGCTACCCGCCTCTGTCGCGGTCCTCTGTTCCGGCGCGCCATGCGCGTTCTCGATCTGGTCGGCGGCGGATGCAGACCCATCCGACGGCGCCTTTGTGCGTTCAGAGGCTGTCATTTTGTAAGAAGCACCCGAATTTGAATGGACATTAATTAAACAGCGGAACAAAGTTATGCGGGTTTGGCCGGAATGTTTGTCGTGTTGATGTAAATTGCGGACTGGGGTTGAGATGCTGGACTAGGAACTCAAGTAAACAAAAGGCACGGAAGGCGTGGAGCTTAGCTCAACCCGCATTTGGAGAGAGGCAGGGGAGCTGATGCGCTAGCATAAATGTGGGTCAAAGCTCGGGGGCCACTGCCTGCCGAGCTTGTGACGCCAGACAGCACCGGTACCAAGGTACCTACCTAAACTGTAGGCTGAATCGACTTACGAATGGATGGTCCAGCTTCCTTCCTCTACTCTGAACCCCATTTTATCACACACCTTCAGCCTTCCCTTGCACACATCACCCACCTCGACGCCCATCGTTGACTTTTGGTCCCATCTGCAGCTGTCTAGCCACCGAGAAATACAACTATCGACCTCACCCATAACCAGAACCTCGGCGTTGCTCCCTCGCCGAACCCACAGTCAAGATGGTTCTCGAAGCGGTCATGATCGTTGTCGACAACAGCGAAAGCAGTCGCAACGGAGACTACGCACCCAACCGATTTGGTGCGCAAAGGGACGCCGTGAACATCCTCTTCCAGTCCATCACCACGAGCAACCCGGAGTCCTCGGTCGGTCTCATGAGCATGGGTGGCAAGGGCCCCGAGGTGCTCAGCACATTGACCACGGAGCAAGGGCGCATCCTCGAGGGTCTGCACAGGACGCAGAAAAAGATCGGCGGGGAGGTCAACCTTGCAACGGGAATCCAAGTGGCCAGTGTATGTGCTGCTTATGTGTCCTGCCCCAGCTTCATCGAGGCTCACCGGGAACAAGCTAACCGTATCCATAACAGCTCGCACTGAAGCACAGGCAAAACAAGACCCAACGACAACGTATCGTCGCATTCGTCTGCTCACCCGTCAAAGACTCGGAGAAGACCCTCACGACCCTGGCCAAGAAGCTCAAGAAGGTCAACACCTCAGTGGACTTTGTCCTGTTCGGCGAGCTGGAAAGCAGTGAGACACATGACAAGCTCACCAAGTTCAACGAGCACGTAAAGTCCGGCGAGGGATCCCATCTCGTCACCATCCCCGCAGGCACCGGTCTCCTCAGCGACCAGCTTGTCAGCTCGCCCATAATGCACGGAGAAGGTGCGGCAGGCGGTGCCGGAGCTGGTGGCGAGGGCGGCGGTGACTTTGGGGAGTTCGGCTTCGACCCCAACAACGACCCCGAACTGGCGCTTGCCCTGCGTATGTCTATGGAGGAAGAGCAGGCCCGTAGGGACAGGCAAGCACGAGAGGAAGCCGATGCGGCGCAGAAGGCTTCGCTGGACTCGGTCCAAGAGGAGGACGAGTCATCGAAGCCCCTGCTGGACAAGAACGGCGAGCCGAGCGGGAGCGGGAGCGGATCAGGTTCCAAAGACGACAAGAAGGACGGAGACAAGAGTGGCGATAAGATGGACACCTCTTAATCTGCTCCCGGTGTTGTCAGATTTGGGCTTGCTTAGAGAACAGGCGCTTAGATCATCAGCCCACCGGCCCGGGGCGGAGACAGCAGCCAACGAGCTGGCAAATGAATTATCGTCTGGGCAAGGTCGCAAAGTGTCGTTACGACACAAAGCTTAAGAGTAGACATGAATGGGAATTAATTCCTGCAGTCGGGGTATTCTGCCTCGATTTGACTGGCAACAAAGTTCTGTAATGCCACATATCACAGACTCCACAAACGCCGCTCCATAGCCTTCGTAGCTCCTGCTATCTAGTCTGACAAGTAACTGGACATTACTACCGGTTGTTGATCTCTCTGATGTATGAGTTCAGCTTCCGGTCGAACATCTCACACCGAATGGGCATCTCTAGCTGGTAGAAGGGGTTCTTCATAACGTAGTCCGAGTAAAGCTCGTAGATCCGTCTCGTGGTTACATCCACGTTGGCCTGGGTGTTGTCTGTGAACAAGAGGAATTTGGTGCCCGTCATGGTGTTGAAACACTGCAGGCGGAAGTTCTCCGTCTCCATAACCTCAAGCCCAGAGGGAGGCTCCGGCCGGGTGGGGATCCCATTTGCAGATGGCGCAAGAGGTGGCTGCTTGACTGGGTTGAGGCGGGTCGTGATGGCGTGGACACTGTGGTAGGGTCAGCGAACGTGTCCCGTGGTGTTCAGGAGCTCCAAGTCCTCATACCCGTGGAAGGTCCCTGCTATTACCAGGTAGTCGTTTGAGCTGAGCTGGTTGAGCCCGCCCTCCTGAAATGTGCGATTGAAGATGAGGCCACCTGCCTTGTTGATGATCATGAGGGCGAAAACTGTCCTGCATATCATCAGTAAGTGAGTGAGTGTGAGATGTGTTGCTGGATGCTCACATATTGGGCAAATGGGTCCCCAGCCAGCCCTGAGCACGTAAAGGAGGCTTCTGGACAGTTGGCTCATGAAAGGGGGCCGATTGTAATCCCAGACTCGAGACCCTGCCTGATCTTCTGAAGGAAGGGGTTCGCAAGTCAAAATCTAAGAGGATTCCTTGACCAAGTCGGTAATATGCCTCTATGCATTCATGAGAACAAGCAGATGGTGCAGGTGAGAGTGTCAGTGCCACTGCCAGCTTTAAGACAATGCAAGTGCTTATCAAACTGTATTTCCACGGCCGAGACTCTAGGCGCGGTACCTCTGGCCAGGTACCCGGCGTTCACTAACAGCGCGCTAAGTGCTCTCCCGCATTAAGCCTCAAATTCCCATTTTCCAGTCTGCTTTTGCTTCCCCATTCACGAATGAAAGACAGCCATCAACAACCCAAATGCGGCAGCGCTGAACAAAAGGCCAATACCTCACCAGTCGCCTGCCTTTAAGTGTTGCATTAACGATCAAGCTACTGCTGTACTGAGTGACATATCCTCCTCCCGCTTGGGCACCGAGGGTCTCCACTCGCGCCCACCTGTCCACCGACCTTCAACCTCCCCTTCCCACTCCAGACCCGAATCGAGTTGCTTGCGCTTGCTCGCCGCGCCCGACATACCGAAACGCCCAACATGGACAAGCACGCCCGACCTCGCCGCCAGCAGACGTCGCGGCCCAAGCCCATGCCGCCGGGAGAGGAGGACGTGAGCTCGGACGTGATCCTGGGCGAGTTCCAGGACGTGGACACGCTGACGCTGTCCGAGGCGTCGCTCGTTATCAACGCGCTGGTCGCCAAGCGGCGCAACGACCGCAAGGGCTTCCAGGAGACCGAGATCCTCGCCCAGACCGTCGACTACCTCGACGCATTCGCGCGCTTCAAGCAGAAGGAGAACGTCGAGGCAGTTGAGCGCCTGCTCAGCTCGCACAAGAACCTGAACAAGTTCGAGCGGGCGCAGATCGGTATGGAGCCTTGAGCCGGCCCCTTCTCTTGACTTCCAGACGCCGTGGGGAAAGGCGCTGACCGGGTTATACGTTGTGTGCTGATGCGGTTACGCTATCTAGGTTCGCTCTGCTGCGATAGCGCTGAGGAGGCCAAGACCCTGATCCCGTCCATCGCGAACAAGATCGACGATGACGTCCTTCAAGACCTGCTCGACCAGATGGCCAAGCTGCAGGGTTGAGCGGTTTAGGCATAATGGAGCTGGCTTGTGACTATGCCTGAGACGACCTTTGCTACGGGCTCTACAGGGCAGGTGGGGGCCTATCGCGGCCAGAGAACACCCGGAAGAGCCCGGAAAGACCATAGGCGATCTCGCTGGTAGGATGGAAACGCGATTGGACTCAGTGCAGCAAGGTAGGGCAGCGTGAGGCAGAAAGCCCGAGGGGGCGGGTGATCCAAACGACAAAGGTACTAAAAAGTGGGCCACGGATACGGTGCAAGCAGCTAGACTGAACGACAGCGAGCTCGGCCTGGGTTTGAAGCATTAGCCGGCGTCATAGGCGGGGGAGGACCAAATCATTTGCGGCTGTGTTTCTCCTTGAATTTCTCTTGTTATGTTCTATACCCCGAGATGAGGTGGGAACGGGAAAAACCAAAATGGACCCTCGATCGATGAGCATCGCAAACAAGAATCTATCGCGACATTCAAACTTTACAAACGTGCTGATTGCATTTCGCAGTGACTTCCGAGATTCGCCAATATGCCTTGTCCTTGCCTGTACCGATTCTTTTCAACCTTCTTCAGTCTCATCTTGGTTGTGGAACAGTGATTTATTACTTTCAGACCGTCGTTTACGAAGATCGGTTTTGGGTGACTAAAGTACAGATAAGTCCTCATGCTTACTCGGCACTTCTCAAATGTTCGATGAATCTGGGTATTGTTCTTTTTGGAGCTCAATGGCTCGATTAGGTAGATATTTTGGTTGCCCCGGCTCTTGCCTCGGTACCCCTGTCAAACGCCTATCCCAAAGAGAAGCATTATAGCGACCTTTTTGGGCCTCGTCCCTTTCCTCCTTCCAACCACACGCCCCTTGTGAACACCTTACTCCGGGAAATGCTTGAAACCCAGTCTACCACTCGCGACAATGTGTGTCCAAGGGTGCCCCAACTCCATTCAGCCCCCCCCCCCNTCTCTCTCGCAGTCACCAGCCACACAGCCCTCACCCACCCTGATTACTATTCGAGCCAGGCCGTGAGCCATCGCGACTCCGAGGTGGCGCGGATAGGCCATGGAACGCCGCCGGACCCTCCCTAAAGAACGCCCACGAGGCGTCCAGCTCCGCCGTCGTCCGCCTCTGAGGCACGTCGAAGATCGAATCCACAGGCGACGTCGACCTGCTCATCGGCTGCTGTGCTGCGCCATGAGCACCAGCTGCCGCCGGCGCGGGTTCCCGGGGAGCGTCGCTCCTGCGCCTCCACACCGTCGGGGCAGGTGCCGCCTCGTTGGTAGTCGTTGAGGCTGGCCCTGCCGCCTTGATGGAGATGTATCTAGGGCTGGGTCTGTTGTCGCGCACAGCCTGCTGATCTGAAAGGCCCGCTTCGGCGAATGACTCCCGCCACGTCGGTGCTGGTGGGACTGGCTTGTCTGTGTTGGGCGAGGTCATGGTGGGGGAATTGAATGGTTGCTTTTGTGGCAGGTAGAACGCGGTGGCCCTGAGGCTTCGCATTGGGAGGATGGGCTCTTCGTCGCACAGGTCTCTTGTCTGCCGACGGCGCCAGAGCAGGTAGATAACTAGTGCCAGCATGAGGGCGAGGACGGTGAACCCGACGGTGAGGCCGACTATAAGCCCGACTGGGTTGAACTGCTTTGGGGATGAGGAGCTCGAGGTGCCTGAGGAGGAGCTTGGTGACGAGGATGGAGGCAGGGAAAAGATGGTTGAGATGGTGGCGGTCGTTGTTGTTGGCGAGGGCAAATGTGTTGTGGGGATGACAATCGTGACTGTCCGAGAAGTCGAGAGGTTTGTGAAAGATGCGGCGTTCGTGGAAAATGGTCTTGGTGTGGGCTCTGCTGTTACCACGGGGGCACTGGATGACGTTGAAGATGCTGGCCTGTTTTCGAGAGGGCAGGCATTTGACAACCTGCAGGGATTGGTAGAGCAACAGCCCGTGAAGCTGCTCACTGCGCAGGCATAGAATCGATAGCCGACTGGGCACTCCACGTCCAAGGCTGATGACCTGCGAGGAAGCAAGGACGAACCCATTCTCGAATGTGCTGCTGGGTCGTGACGAGGTGAGAAGGTTCTTGGCGGCCACGATGGGAACACGCGTGATTGTGGAAGGGTCTTATAAGAAAGAGACGGCCCTCAGCAGCTCCCACGGACGAGACCTTGGAGCTTGAGAGGCCGGTGCAAGATAGCTCCCAAAGAAGGGCCACGATGACATGCAATCAGTCATGAAGAATCGCGACTGAATCCCCAAAGAGGAAGTGACGAAACCCCAGATATCAGATGCTCGCCCAATTGAGGAACCCCCCAAGACATGTTCATCCACGGGTCAGTTCGAAGATCGGTTCAAGGCCCGGCTGCCTCATAGTAGAGACGAAAGGCCCGAAAGGGCTTTACATGAGAGGCAATCGTCCAACTGGGTGGAGTCCTGCTCAATCTCTGGGCATCATAGGGCGTACCTCCTACTGGCAGGACCCTTCTGTGGTCTTTTTGACAGTCCATCCTTGATCAGACGACAGTCGACAGGGGTGTATAACTCTGGTAGACGTCTTATCAGTCCCTTCGGCTCGGGACCGGCTTTGTATTTGCTAAAGTTCACATGTTTCGAGCGCGGAAAGTCCGCGCACTTAAAAGACCGATCTTAGTTTTACACGTCAGTCATCCATCTCAAATCACCTCAACCAGAGATTGAGAGATGCAGACATGCAGGAGATCTTGCACGGGCGCGGCCCCGCCACCACGGATCTCATTTTGGAAGTATGTTTAGGCTCATGCCGGTGACAGGGAGACTAGCTCGCAACTGACACTCTCAAAAAGGGTATTATCACGAGCCCTTAATTCACCCGGGCAGCCAATTGGGTACATGATCTGCCCCCAGTTCCACGGTTTGCTGCAGGCTGAAGATACGCATGTCGTGGTTTCATTCCCCCAGGCCCGGGTCTGCGTCGTTGCTCGGGCCCTGGTCCCTGCGATCCCCTCCGCCCGGCTGTCAAGATCTGATCTAGCCAGCTTCAACATGGGTGAACCATGCCACAACCTTCAGCCTCACCCCTTCCCTTTCTCGGAATGCCTTGCCGTCACGGTTACATCGTAGGGCCAGTCTTCGAACCAGTGTGACGAGCCGCCCCGAGTCAGACAGCTCGTTCGCCAATTCCCGACATCTCGGCCGGTTCCCGTTCATGCGTGTCCTCATGGTATAGCTGGGGTGGAGGCCGCTTTAGTATATGAATTCCTGCCAAACTACCCTTGCATACTCGGCCGCCGGCCTGGATGTAAAGAAATAAAGTTTCACAGCTTCTCGACAAGTATCCTTGACCCTGAGTTTCCAGCTGCTGGCGGCTTCTTCCCTTGTCGACCCTTCTTCTGCTTCCCTGCTCCTTGCTTCTCGGCCTCGTTCCCCGCGTCTTGTTTGATTACAGGAGTGGTCGCTGCCTTCTCGAGCTCCGCTTTGTTCTTCTTGAGCACCTTTCTGATCTTCTCCTTCTGGGAGAAGCTCTCCGATTCCAGCAGGGCCACAATAACGAAGGAGCTGCGCCCGGTGGACCAAGCCACTATGTGATCCTTGATGACCGGGTAGAGGATGTTTGCAAAGTCCAGAGGAGGCTCTACCAGCTTGATACTCTTGGTTGCCTTGTCGAATCGTCCACCCTGGATGAGCGTCTTGTACATCCTTTCCGCCCAAGCCGTCTGCGCTGGATGAGGGTACGCTGAGGAATACAGCTCTTCAGTGTCTTCCGACGCTGACGGGTCTCCCGCGGCTGCCTCAGCGACTGCCTGCAAGGCCGATGTCTTGTCCCCGACTGCGCCCAGCAGCACGTCTGTCACGAATTGACAGCCGAATGAGCTCGACACAAGGTCTTTGGCGGACATCGCGATGGCTTCTAACAAAGCTGGAGACATCGCAGTAACCAACTCCTTGCGTCGCACCTCGGCATCCTTTTTGCTAGTGGACTGGCGGATCTCGTGGATCTCCTTGAGAATGTCCAGATCTCCCTGGTGACTCAGAGGAAACAATGCCTTGGATGTGCCCTCAAACGGATAAAGGAGGGTGATCCTAGCATTAAGGTCGTTGGCGCCAAAGATGACGTTATGTTTCTCATCATTCTTGCCCAGTACCTCGGGAAATATCGTCTTGGATGTGAGCACCGTGTCGTCTACCACGTCGTAGGCTGTGAGAACAACTCGGTGGCCGAATTGATCGCCAGCCATGGCCTCGTAGGTATCCTTGTAGAGTCGAAGATACTGCTTTCTGTCCTTGGCGTTTCCGTGAGCGAGGAGAAGGCAGGCAAGTCTCGAACCGGATTTTGTGAATGCCATGTTCTTCAGTAGGTCTCCTGTTTCGTCGTCCTTGATCTTCTGTGTGAATTCTGTTTGCTCCTCACTGCCAGCCTTCAGGTTCAAGAAACATTGTAGCATAGCGTCGTGAAGCATGGTGAAGCCGTTCATCTTTTTCTGGACCAGCTGGTCGATCATGCCGAGGAGGTGCTTGATAATGGGACCACGTTTCTCGGGGTTCTCGTCCAAGATCTGAGCCAACTCGGCCGTTTCGGTCTTGTCGCCGTCCTTCCTGAACAGAGAGAACTCAGGGCCGTACCACTCGCGCAGGATGATCGCCTTTTGCTCCTTGGTCGCAACACCACGGTAGATGTCGTCGAGAATCCAGCCTGCCTCGGGGTGGTTGATAAGCTTCCTGATCTTGCCGTAGAACTCGGGGATGATCATGTCCCGGATCTCTGGGTCGTTCTGGACCAACATCTTGCCAATGAGGAATTTGGCATATCTGCTCTCGGCCAGTTGGGCGTAAGTACCCTGGAGCTCTTGCGTGATCGCTTTTCGCTGTTCCGTCTTTGCGTATTTGAGGGCAGTCTGGACAGCCCGTACGGCGTCATGCTTGAGAACGAAGTCCTTGACGCGGCCGGTGACAATTTCGAACAATTCATCGACTAGTTGCTGCCTCTCCTCCTTTGGCACGTGGGACTTTCGTCGTAGTCGCTCCCAGATCTTCTTGGCTCTCTGAAGCTCATCTGCAAGAGGGCGGGCGGCCTTTCGCTCCTTGGCCAGCTGCTTCTGCTTGATGTGCGATTCTCTCGACGTTTCGCCACCTGTCACAGATTCATTAGCACTAGGAGATACAAATCGAAAACGTCAAGATAAGACCTACTTCGCTCGTGCTTCTTTTCTGTCACGTCGTTGTCTCCGGTCTTCTCCGAACCTTTGACCTGCTTCACCTTCTTCTTCACAGGAAGCTCGGCGCCACCTTCCTCTCCATCGGACGAGTCGTCATCGCTGCCGTCATCTGAGGCGTCCTCATTCCTAAAGAGTTTCCGTGTTGAGTCGGGACGTTCCTTCTTCCCTTCGAAATTCTTGACCTTCTTCTGAGGGGCCTCGATCGCCGCCTTGCGTTTGTCACCAGCTTTTGCGCTTTTCGTGGCCATTGCTGTGTGCCGGTGTGAGTGACTTAGACGGGGAGAATCGAGATGGTAAAGATGTCGAAGGCATGATGGAAATTTTCTAGGGAGATAGGCAATTCTGCCGTTGAGACCCTTGTTCGACAAATTTAGGCGGTGTGCTTATCGTTCTCAAAGCCTCTCGATAACGGCCGCCCTCAACCCCACTACCGACTGTACGTCAAGTCAACCCCGGCCCGTCAACTTATCGTCGCAAGGCCTGAGTGCAAACCATTCGAGGTGCCACGGTCTGCCTTCCCTGGTCTCTCCGTCCAAATTTGCAAAATGGGTCGCGAAGAGCAAATAGAGGAGCGCGAGGTGCTCGACTCGATTTTTCCAGATGAGATCACAGGTAACAATCATGTCTACCCGATTGCACCTGCGAAGTTTCACAAGCGCTGACATGATCTCCTAGACATTTCCGAAACACAGTACCGTATCAAAATAACGCTCGACATACCGGATGACGAAGAAAATGAGCAGCCCGTGATAGCACTCACGGTGCGATATCCGGAGGACTACCCAGACATCGCCCCGTACCTCGATCTCTCCAACGAAGACGGCGAGAACAAGCACCCCCTGTTCAACATCGCAGAATCAAAGGACGAGCTTCTCAAGAGCCTGGAGCCAGTGATAGAGGAGAATCTCGGTATGGCGATGGTGTTCACAATTGTCACGACACTGAAGGAGGAGGCGGAGCAGATAGCCATAAGGGCGAGAGAGGCCAAAATTAAGGTCCACGAGGAGGCGGTCTTGGAGGCCGAGAGGAAGGAGAATGAGAAGTTCCAGGGTACGGCAGTGACGAGGGAGTCATTCCTCAGCTGGAGGGAGGGCTTCCTGAAGGAGATGGAGGAGAGGAGGCAGAAGGAGGAAGAGGAGAGACTGGCCGAGATGAAGAAGGCCAGGATAAAAGAACCCACCAAGATGACAGGGAGGCAACTCTGGGAGAGCGGTCTTGCGAAGGGTGAGGAGATAGAAGAGGGAGATGACGATGCGCCAGCGGAGGATATGGCCAAGCTGAAAGTCTCGGCTTCATGATGCGAAAATGACACCTTTAGTGAGTTTTGTGCTTTTCATCATTGCTTTCCTGCCGTTCTTTGACCAGGAGTTGTCGCTTCATGCCGTTCTTACCCTTGTATGCGCATTTATGTCTATTTGACCCGTGGGTGCTTTGATTTGCCTGCGTAACCGGTTGGACGAGGGCTCACATATATGCAAGAAAGGCTGTTGAAGATGGCCCTCACGGTGTGACGCACACCACGAACTCCCTAGGTTGGCATCGCTTTATGACTCTTCACCAAGAACACGAGAGCAATGGGGAATACTGGAAGGTGGACAGGACGGAGAGAAGGAGAGAGCTGGACAGCTGGGCATTGGGTGCTGAGGTCCTTGGTGTCCCCCATGCCCCTTGGTATCACTTGGTGCCGCTGTGTCTAGCGGCAGGGAACCACATCCACTGGAGGCCAAGTCAAGCTTCATCCAAGCTTATAGTCTAGCCAACTCCCACCCTGCTACGAGTGAGGTAGCATACGTAGGGGCAGTTGGCCGAGTGGTAACACCGCTGACAAGCAAAACTTCAGAAACTATGCATTAATCCAACGACCTCCATACACAGTGCCAACCGTACCATGCCCTAGGTTGGATCACACTGAAAACAAATAGTCAACTCGAAAGAGGACCGCGCTGTAGCAGCTGGCAGGGCGTACCACCTTTTTTGGGGGTACCACCTTTTTTGGGGGGGCCCTTCTTTTCTTTTTGGGCTCTCGCATTGCGCCATTCTCACACTGTGGGCGATGATCTTGGTGATGTTTCCTTTCGCTCAGGGGGTCGACGTTCAATCCTTGCCTGAGCCTGGACTTTTATTTTTATTTTTGACCGTCCAGCAAAAACATTGATACCTCAGATATGGTGTAACACACGTTTTCATCTTCGTTGCCAACCTCACAGCCTCCCACTGGCAGAAGACAATCTTCCATCCTCCAAATGACAATCTCCCAGAAGACGGCCTCCCTCGTGCATTCACACGCTCTGCCAAACATTCCAGCATGAGCAGCAAAGAACCTCAATCATACCGCAAGGCGCCTGCACTTCCTTCACGAAGTAGTAACGAAGCACCTTACTGAGACGTCTCTTGAGCCTTCATATGGTGGAACTCTCTGCGAGACTGGTACACTTCTACCATGCGCTATGGTGCTCATCACGAACATTCTGAATGCCGAAGTAACCATTGAGACAAGGCACAGTGTTTCGGACGAGCCATCAATTGATGATTGCAATGACCAGCTCTTCAACATTAAGCGGAATGTCAGGATCTGGCACATCAGTCACAGTGTCTATGAGGCGCTGCCCTCCAATTCGAGTGGTCTAAAGCGTCCGCCGATGTAAGTGTGCTTGCTTCGTTATCCATGTGTGGTATCACCGACCAAGCCTAGTCCATATCCTCGTCACCATCGTCATCAACATCCTCCCAGCCAGCTCCATCTTCATCGTCATCGTCCTCATCCGGCAGGTCGCCCACCTCCACGTTCACCGTGGCGAGCAACTCCTTGGCGTGCTCTCCCAGCCTCTCGTCCTCGTATTCTTGTGCCTCGAACAGCAGGATGCACTGTGACAGCCACTGCCGTGCTCTGACCCACTCCTTCTTCCAGCTGTCGTTTGGCTCTGCGCTCTTGTCGCCATTCTCTGTACTGCTCGCTTCCGATTTGCCCTTCTCGCCCAGTGTGTAATGTGCCATCCCACCAAGGTACCAAGCCTCCACACTCCCGTCGTCGTCCAAGACCAGTCTGTCGCATACCTGCACCGCTTTTTGTTGCAAGTCGCACTCGATCAGCAGCCTCGTCAAGCTCACCCTGGATGGGAAAGGGGGCACTCCAGGGTCCTCGGGCTCCAGATCTGTCCACAGCGCCATGCTCCTCTCCAGTGCCGCCACCGCGTCGTCCCTCCTGCTCTGGCTGACCCTCACGTTCGCGACCGTCTGCCATGCGTCGGGCAGCTCGGGCGCCAGCATCGTCGCCTCGGTGATGAGTGCCTCGCACCGCGCCTCGGCGTCCTCCTCCCACGACAGGTCCGTCATGTACACCTCTGCGACAGCACACAGTGTCTCAGAAAGCTTCTTCTTCTTGTCTGAAATGACGTCCTCAATCTCCTTCACCGCCGTGCCATGCGCGCTCCCCTTCCGCCGCGCCTCATCCGCCGCCGCGCCCAGGACCTGTATCTGCGCCCGCAGGCACGCCGCCGCCCGCTCGAACCAGCTCACCGAGTCCGCACCGCCATCCTCCGACAGCTGCGCCAGCCAGTTGAACTTCTCGGGCCCGCCGCCCAGGTCCTCGGACAGCGACCCGTCCTCGTCCAGCCGCGCAGCCTCGAGGAAGTTCGACCGCGCCGTGTCGATCTCGCCCAGCTCCACGTTGATCTCGCCCAGGAGCATGTGCGCCGCGCACGCGCGCGTGTCGTCGTTCACGAGGGCCGCGTCGAGGGCGGCGCGCGCCGTGGTTGCTGCGCCTGTCGCATCGCCCTGCTCGAGGAGTGCGGTCGCTTCGGCGAGTAATTGTTTGGCTGGTTTTGTGGACGCTGCGGATGACTTCTTGGTGTGACTTCGGTTCTTGGCTTTTGCCTTCTTGGATGGTCTCGTGGGTGCCATTTTCGACTTGGAATTGGGGCAAATGGTTCCAGATTGTCGAGTGCGAACCAGTTGCTTTACCATTATTTGGGAAACTTTTTTGGCTTGAGATCAGGTCGGCGATAAGATAAGCACGCAACGGCCAGGGCACCCTTGCTCCGCGATTTGGACACTACAGGGGACAGAAATTCTTCTTCGGCTCTCATCCGATGCTCATGTTGCCTGCAATTTCAGACGCCTCATGCTATTAGACGACCTCCAGCCCACTAGACAGTTTGCGCACCAAAACTCTGATTCATGCCGAGTCTTCTGGGTCCCTTTTGTAGTCTCTAAACTTTACGGTTTGCCTCACAATTCGCACAAGCGGCTCAGGCTGTCGACATCTCCCCATTGCAGTGTGTGTAATAGGCGTCTGCTCGTAAATAGCAAAAAAGAGCAGCGCACAATCGGCAAAATGGATATCCTCGGATACGGGGAATCGAACCCCGAGCTGGTGAGTGAGAGTCACCGATGTTAACCATTACACCATATCCGACTACGGTGTGAGGACCTATTGATGATTTCCCGTCCTGCCGCGCGACCTATAATCCACATGACCGTGGCTAGATGCTTGGGTTCAAGGTTTTGACCTTGTTAGCACCCTCGAACAAGGGCCATCTTTTTGTATTATCTAAATCTAGTGATGCCAGCGTTACGCTCAATACCAATGCCTAGGCCAGAGCTGGTTGCTCTTGACCTCCAATCCATGTTTCTCAAAGTTCAAAGTTACAACGACCCAATGTAACATTATCCTGACAAATGCTACTCCGTCATTGCTGTGTGTCCTGTGTCCAGTCAACCCTTCCACCCCCACTAAGATGGCTTCAGGGCTTCCCAGCCTCCGACGGCGGCGCCGTCGTCGCCTAGCAGATCTATCACAGGACTCCGGGCATTCAAAGCAGGCTTCTTTGGAGCAGGTATTGGTGGTGACCGACCTGACGAGCTGGTCGGTGACGGTAATGTGCCCGATCCCACTGGCTTCCTAGGCGGGACTGTCGGTCGGCCCTCCTTTGACAGTCCAACCAGGCCTACAGCGCCAGGCGGAGCCCAGCTAGGGGTCCCCGATGCTACAGAGGCAGTGCCCGCCCGACGAGGTGGAGGCATCGGCGGTTGCTCATGGGCGCGGTTGTAAGTTTCCCTTGCCGACGCCGTGCGTTGCAGGTTATCACGTATCGCTGCGCGGGACCCGTTCTGCACGCTGCTTGAGGGCCGTCGAGGCGGTATAGGCTTTGCTTTGGCTTCGGTAGAGGGCGAGGTCTCCAGGTCTAGCCCAGTCGGTGAGGTAGAGAGAAGGTGTGCTGGTTTCCTTGCAACCGGTGGCGGGCCTTTACCAGTCTTTTGTGAAGACACAGAGACCGTGTTTTGCGACGACGCAGATATTGTCGAAGCGGATCGGGGCGGCGGTGGCACTGGCGCCTGTTTCCTTACTTGATTGGTGATACCAGGGACAGGAGTCTGATTGGGTGGTGGAGGAAAAGATGGTGTCTGGGACAACGGCTTTCTAGCTGGTGGCGGTAGTGGTGGTGTGGCTAGCTTCTTGAATTGTAGAGGATTCTGTTCTTCGTTTAGGGTAATTCTCCCTACTTTGGCAGGCAGGGCTGATGGGTCGTAAGGAGGAGGTAGCTTCCTCTGCGGAGGGGTGCTCGAAACAGAAGATGCCAGCAAGGTAGAGTGGTTGATATGTTCATAGGGCGACGTAGATATACTTGAAAAGGATGATAGCCTGGAGTCTGCGCGCGGAACTGTGACCCAGTCGGGCTCGTCCGACGGTACAAACGGATTGGGGTGTCGGTTGGGATTTAAGATCGTCGACGTCGAGCCATCCATGGCTTTTGGGGGCGTGATTGAGGACTGTGCAAGTTTGCCGTTGTCCAACCACCATTTCTGGCGGTCAGAACTGGCTGGAGGTAGCCCAGGTTCTATAGCGTCATAGCCAATGAGGTCCTCGTCTTCTGTGTCCTCAGTATTCACATTTGCCGTAGCATCTCCCACCTCGGCCTTTCTTCGAAGGTAGATCTCGCGGCTGATCTTGTCTCGGTGCGGCTCGTTAATGAGGCTCACGTTGCAGTCGAAGAGGGCATAAACCGGCCGGTGATCCGAGAATCTGAGGGGTGCACAATTGTATGCTAGTTGCCGGAGGTTGGGGCCCTTGCGCAGGATGCGATCCGTCCATGCTGGAATACGAGCTTTTTCAGAGGAGTCATATGTATCCGTCCCAATATCGAATTTGTACGTAGGCATGAACGTAATCCGTGCTTCGGAGTAGAAGGGAAATGAAAGGCCGGCGACCATTTGGAGGTTCAGCTGGTCATTTTCGTAGAGTCGCTCTAAGTCTCGCTTTTGCACCAGCTCCATGGCTCTCTCCCAGCCTAATCCAACTCGATAGTTGAAATCGCCAAGCCAGATGACAGTATCTATTCATCTTTGTTAGCCTTGCGATCTTGAAAATGACAGGCCTGTACGTCTTACCGTGATCGTCAATGCTTCTATTCCGTTGGAAGCGCAATCCGTTGCTTATCGTGGCATAGTCCTTGTTCCTCTCATCGTAATTGGCAAAGCCGGCCGCCAAGTGAGCAGTGACGAAACATATTTGAGTGTTGGCATAATCCAGCCTAATGGCTACTGCGCCTTTGTTGCCAGCCATGCCAGACATTCCTGTCTTCTTCACAGAACCCTCGACGTTCTTGATATTGGAGAGAACGGATTGTCTCACAAAAATGCACAATGCTGCACCAACGAGCTGTCCACTTCGCAATACAACATATCTCTCGCCGCCGATTTCTTGGGCTCGAGTATTTAGACATGCCCGCACAGCTTGCTCCCAGAGTTGCTTCCTAGTGGGGTCGCTGTTCATGATTTGCTGAGGACTCAGCTCGACAATCTCTTGGAATCCGACCACAACGATCTCAGGTTGTGTGTCCCCAATCTCTTCGGGGCAAAGCCATGCAGACAGGTCCTCATCGATGCCGTTGGTGCGGCCGTTGAGGTTGAATGTGCCGACCAAACTGTTTGTCGGTTAGTATATCGCCATAAGTATGAGAACAACAACAACTGACATTGTGATGTTCTCCGTGGAAGAGAACTGCGCACTGCGCTTGTTGAGCTCGGCGTTGACGTAGTCATTGATGGGGTCGTAAAGAGACACGGGTGACTGGCCCACGAGTCTGCCCAGCAACGTGTCGATGGTATTTTGCCTCTGCTTATCTGTGAAATTGTTGATGTATAGCCTGGTTGCTGACTTCCGCGCATCAGCAATGGCACCAGCCAAAGACATCTTCCCATGACGAGTAAAGGAAGATTTCAGAGCTCCGGTGCCAGCGTAAATCCGTGACAGCGCATCGCCATTGTCGGCCCATAGGTTGGAATGTCTCATCCAGAAGTCTGAGGAGGCGTGCTCTCCACGATGACCAAGGAACGACTCGACAGCCATTTGTGACACGAGCGTTTGTATCAGATTCGTGCGGTCAAGGCAGTCGAGACAGTTTGTTCTGAAGACTCCTTCCTGTTGGAGCACAACCACATAACGCCGATTGATGTGAGCTGTTCCATTGACGGTCTCACCGGGGCTGTCTGTCTCCTCTGCGAGATAGTAAGCAAAGCCTTCCGCTGAACCCTCAATATACCGGCGTATCCCCCTAGCGGCCTCATAGCCCGTCGGCCCTTTGGTTTCCGCATGAAAGTCGTATTCCGTCGCTCTGAGGAGTGCGTGCTCATTGGAACGCTTTTCACCCGTACGACTCAGAGGACAGTGCAGTATGCCATTACGGTAGAGCTGACTGAGTTCGACCTCGCCGGGCTTCGACTCGCTCAGCAGATTGACGACATGGACAGCACCATAGTTGTGCTCGAGATCTTGGAAATGCTTATTGAAAGCAGGCTGGGTGCCATCAGGTGATCTCGTTATGCTGATCTTCTGCTGGCCGGGCAGCAGCCCAGCAGCCTGCTCCCAGAACACAGGCACGGAGCCGCGAACCTGTGCGTATGAGAACAAGACACCCGATGGGCTCCAATAAATTGTCTCCGTCTCCACAAAGTTGGCCACGTTTCCATCGTCGTCTATGCCTCTCGAATTGAAGCGGGTTCCAGCTCGTCGACACGAAAGGCGAGATATTACAGTTAAATAGGATGGCATGCCCGACCTTGCGGGCTTCAAAGGTGCCACCAATTGAGGGATGTTGATTGTCAGACAAAACCCCCGGATGGCCGAAGTCAAGATTCGTGATGAGTCGAGAGTCTCCCTTTCGTGAGGCATCAGGCGCGACCGAAACTGTACGAGAGGACTGATCATGTACGAATTCCAGAGAAACCCTTCGTCAAAGTTGTCAATGTCGAAGGTATTCGCATCCGCAGGCCTGTCCTGTAGCCGGTTCGTCAGGTCGAAATCGGTGCTGTAGTAGAAGCTCCCGTTGCTCAGAAGCTTCTGCACATCCACGCAAGGGTGTTCGACCCCTTCCCTCCTGGTGAGCGGCTGGCCGTACGTGGCTGCGGCATCCGACATCTCGAGCTCGTAGGGATCGATGGCGGTGAACACATCGTCGTACTCGGAGGTGTTGAGGCCGTAGAACTCGACTGCTAGGATGCGTTCGATGGTCTCTCCAGGGCGCAAGGTGGACACACGCGATGCATGTGTAATGACGCAGAGGAAGACATCGCGGCCGACCGATATCAGCCCAAGTGTCCCGTATATCGGCCGCGGGGTCAGGGGTCGGTAGTCGCTCAGTGTGTTCTTGGTAACCTGGGTGAATTCGACCATGCATTTCGAGGCAACGCTGTCGGTTGCGCTCATGCCCGTGCCGGCGCGGGGCCGAGCAGAAGGGATCGAGGAGAGGGAGCCATTGGCGAGGGACTCGCTGGTAGTGGGGGTGTGACGGAAGATGAGGGCGTGGTCGTTGGAGACGATGGCAATGGCTCGGTGAGGGTATTCGCGGATCAGGAGCTCGCTCGACTTCTCAGGGGAGGGCGCCTGGCCACTCCAGAGGGCCGAGTTGGGATAATTGGGATCCATGCCCGTTCGGCGGTCGGGAGAGCTTCAGCTGGATGCCGCCTCCAGTCTTGTAGACGGACAGGTTACGTTACGCCAGGGGGCTGCCACATGTCCTGCCAGACGAAGCGCCGCGGTTAAAGGAGAGGGACGGCAAGGAGGGCCAGAGGTGGGAAATTGGGTTTGGCAGCTAGAGGTGAGAGGAACAGGCGGGCATTGCAGGTTGATTTGACAGGCGAGACATGAAAATCTCAGAAGCGACGACCGTGTCAGCCACCAGCAGCACTAACGAGGTTGCAGATGCAAATGCAGACTGCAGATGCACGTTTCTGAGCTTCTGACAGTGAATCACTGGTGGCCAGTCGTTGGCCATTGGCAGGGCTGCCCAAACTGCCCGACGGACTGGCCTGGCGTCATCGCTCGAGCACTGTTCAGCCCTGTGGAGCCTGTTCCGAGTCTTGGAAAAGCAGGGGCTAGGGTCAAGGGGTCCCAGGGCTTATGGGACCCTCTCAAATGTGCTGGGTTGTACCGAACCCATTTTCATGTACATTCACTCCCTCCCTCTCTCCCTGGATACAGTACAACATGCCAGCAAGTGGCTGGTCATTTGGAAGTGTTTCCTTAAATATGGGTTTCCAACAGCATCATGGGAAGTGAACTTCTAATGGTAACCTTGGAACAAGACTTGCAAGGTATGTTCCCGGACACATGGCAACACAACGCACAGAGTTGGTTTTCCAGACCATGCCTGTTAAGTCTGGACGTTCTTCATAATCTGGTCTGATCCTTTGAGTTTTTAAGAGTGAATCACAGGATTGTATCTGAGATTCAAAAGGCTGTCCCACAGGAAGTTATTCCACAGGGAGTTATCCCGTAGGAAATTGTCCTATAGGAGGTTCTCTCATGGCAGGTCGTCTAATAGGAAGTTGTGTTATGAGAGGTTTTCCTGAAAGAGATCGTCCTCTACTATGTTTCCCATAGGTGGCTGTCCATTACAAGGTTCCCCTACAAGTCAAGCCACATGAGGGATCACTCTTTTATCTAGTGTTCACACATTCAAGGCCCCAAGAGCAATATTGCAGCTCCCATGTATTCTTCTTTTCAAAAGAGTGACTGGCAAGGTTCTTTTGCCTTTCTGTTATGTTAAAGCAATGCTGTTGCAAGCCGCTGTCAGAGTCAACATGGGGAAAGGGCGGAATCAGGAAAATAAAGGCCACTTGGCTGAAGTGTACTTAGTTATGCAGGAACAAAAAATGATGAAGAGACGTGGAGCTTCAGATTTGGTACGTAGGGTGAGATCATACACGCCAAAGGCGGTGTTCATCCTCTTCCTATCATGTTTGTTTTGTGTAAATCATCACAAGCTCATGATTGTAGAAGGAGGAGAGGAAGGAGAGAGCACATCCAGAAAAGTTGCTGGTAGAGTTTTCGGGTGGGTGTCGGGTCTCTTACGTAAGACAGATCAGGCCAATCAAGTGCAGCTTGGTCGACAGGCATTCGGGCATGATGTACAGTAGCACCGGCCTAGGGACAAGGGTTACCGCCTGGCGCAAACTCCTCAACGCGAAGGCGCATCTTCAAGCTTGCCGCTTTCTGCTCTCTGCATTCCGCCTTCCACCCCAACCCCCTTTTCTCTACCCGGAACCATCAGCAAATCCCTCGCTACCTGCACAATCCCCGCAAATCCATCAGCCTTTCCGGGGCACATGGCAGTGGTCATTGCCATCGAAAAACCCAGATAGCATTGCATTCAAGCCTTCCAGCGCAGCCTTCCCGACACTGCACCATCCCCCAGGCCAGTATGGGTGACTTCACAAGCTACGGAGGCTCTGACGAGGAGAATGCTGAGATCCGAAAGCTCAATGGCGAGGTCGTAAGTTGTGACACATCACAAGATCTTTGGCACCAACAGGTATTTCATTGGCTGTACTAACACTGATGGTCTTCACAGGAAGCCGACCCTGACAGCTTCGAGGCTTGGGAGAAGCTGGTGCGCGCGGTCGAGAGCCTCGAAGGCGGCCTTAACAGAAACTCGAGCCCCCAGTCCCTAGCCACACTGCGCGATGCCTACGACCGATTCCTCCTCAAGTTCCCTCTCCTGTTTGGGTACTGGAAGAAGTATGCCGACCTCGAGTTCAACATTTCAGGCCCAGAGTCTGCCGAGATGGTCTATGAGCGGGGTTGCGCCAGCATCACCAACTCAGTCGACCTTTGGACTGAATACTGCTCCTTCAAGATGGAGACCACACATGTTGCGCATCTCGTGAGAGAGTAAGTTCACACGGCTGCTTTCCTTCCCCATAACCTTCCAGCCATCGACGCGTCCACCAATCGGCGAGTCGTCGCAAAATCAACGGATCCCACCAAGATAAGATGACATTGACCGTATCGCGGGCTCCGGTGAGAATTACCAAGAGCCACCACTTGTCGCTGGGATCGCGTCTCACAGAATCTACCAGGCACTGTTGTTTTCACAGCCACACATCACCACCATGATTCGCTCTGAACTTTCCCCACGCTTCCCCCGTCGTACAGACGTTGAGCTGTTGTTCGATTAGTCGGGAGAAGGGTTTACTGTTGCCACACCAATCCCTTCTTGTATTTGCAATCCTATCCATTCCCCCCTACCTAGTCCTGCCCCCCCCCCCTCATTGCCGATCCTCGCCCACTGACCTGTGATAGACTGTTCGAGCGGGCCGCGACCTACGTGGGACTCGATTTTCTTGCACATCCCTTCTGGGACAAGTATATCGAGTACGAGGAGCGGCAAGAAGCCCACGACAAGATCTATGCGATCCTCAAACGTGTTATCCACATACCCATGCACCAGTATGCGCGATACTACGAGAGATTCCGAACGCTGTCGCACTCTAGGCCGCTGGAAGAAGTTGTCGAGCCGGAGGTTCTGGCTCGTTTTCGAGCCGAGGTCGAGGCCGAGGCCGCACCATTCGGTGTGGTCAAGTCAGAGCTCGAGGTTGAACGAGACATACGGGCAAAGATCGATGCCATGTTCTACGATGTCTTCCAAACGACTCAGTCTGAGACGACAAAGCGTTGGACGTACGAATCGGAGATCAAGCGGCCGTACTTCCATGTCACGGAGCTTGACCACTCCCAGCTTGCGAACTGGCGCAAGTACCTGGATTTTGAGGAGGCTGAAGGTGACCTCCCCCGGGTCACCGCGCTGTACGAGAGATGCTTGGTCACATGTGCCTACTACGAGGAATTTTGGTTCCGATATGCCCGATGGATGCAGGCGCAGCCCAACAAGGACGAAGAGGTTCGCAACATCTTCCTCCGCGCAGTCACGTTGTACGTGCCGATCAGCAGGCCTGGCATTAGGTTGCAATTCGCCTACTTTGAGGAGACCTGCGGCCGTGTTGATATTGCCCGAGCAGTGCACGAGGCTATCCTGACGAAGATACCAAACTGCGTAGAGGCAATCATCTCGTGGGCCAACCTGCAGAGGCGGCAAAGCGGCCTCGATGCAGCCATTGATGTGTACAAGGCGCAGATCGACTCCCCAGGGGTTGACCTGTACACCAAGGCAGCCCTTGTCACGCAATGGGCCCATCTCCTGTGGAAGGTCAAGGGCTCGGTCGAGGAGGCGCGGACCGTCTTCCGCTCGAATGTGCAGTGGTACGCTGACAGCCGGGAGTTCTGGAGCAAGTGGCTGGACTTTGAGCTGGAGCAGCCGACCAACACTGAGCTGGAAGCGGAGCATGGCAAGCGCATCGAACACGTCATTGACGACATGCGAGCGCGGAGTCGTATGTCTGTGGCTATCAAGAAGCAGCTGTGCGGCAAATATTTGAACTACCTCCAGCAGCGTGGCGGCAAGGACGCCATGAAGAAATTCCTGCTGATCGATCGCGAGATGTTCGGGTGAGTCCGGTGACCTCTGTAGGATGGAGCATGAACGAGAAGCTAACAAACGGTTTCGCAGCCCTCTGTCGATCTCCAAGGACAAGTTCTCGGCCAAGGACAACGGTGTTTCTTTGGGCGAGCTTGATGAGGCTACACAGCAAAAGGCAGAAGCTTACTACTTCAGCTTTTACGAACTTCATGTCGATGCGGACCCGAAAGCGAATGGCCTTGCTGATTTCCACTAAGTCCGATACCCATTTTCGCCTTTGCAAACACCTTGATAATTTCCTCGATGACCACAAAAAAAGATCACAAGAGCTTCTGCATTCTCGGCGCTCATCCTGTACACTAGGGGTTCAATTGGGGCTGAGTTGGATGTAGGAGGGCTTTACATGCTTGTCAAAGTATAGGTCGGTGCACTATGCGATATTCTTTTATCGAACGGAGAAGCGTGGCGACCAAGGTGAGGGGTGGAATTGGTCAGATGATTAAATGTAATGTGCCATGCTTCACAACGTTACTCGCTCTCCAATTCTGAACACAGCCCTATATTCAAACAAAGCCTGGGTTTTGATGTCTAACCGCTGTCTTGTGTTATGAGACATGTCTACCACGGTATGAAAGAGTTCCACGCTTGCAGCCTTGAACTTCACAGTATCAGAAACATTCAAAATGCGAGCTCTGGAATCACATCAGCGATGTGGGCTTGGTAAGGCTGCGACATGCGGTCGGCTGAGTCACTCAAAGGCTTCTTGTAAGACGGTTGGGAAGACGGGATTTTGGTCGGCGCTGTTGAGTGACGCAAGCGATGAAACATGCCAAAAATGGTATCCTTGGCTGGATTAGTTCCAGAATATTTTACATGCGCAAGCCGAGGTGTCGATTACAAAGCAATGAACCGAGATCGGCGCGTCACAGAGCGAGCCGCGTCTACTCACGTTCTCTTGGGGGTGGGCGACGCCCGCAATTTACACGTAGTCAAGTGACCCGTCTGAATACCTAGGTACAGAGGCAAGAGAATATAGTTGCATTGGTACAATGGCACATGCATTTCTATTCCGGCCCCTTTTCGATCGGCTTAGTACGGCCCAAGCGAGCCCTTGCACATCGTATGACAGCGTGCAGCAAACACCCAATCAAGGCTGTGGCAGCCGGGGAGTCAATGGCATACTTGCGCATTCCTTTTGCGACCGTTTTTACACAGTATGTCTTCGCCGTTTGACGTTTTTAGACGGCGGGTCCCATCCGTCTGCCCGTGCTGCAGGCTGCAGCTGCTCCGCGGGAACGCCCACTTTTCTTCCCACGCGAGAGCCACCAGCCGGCCCCTTCTGGTCTTCTGGAACCCCAGGGAATCCGACTCAGGGCCCGTCCCGGTGGGCCCAGTCTACGTCTTACACGGCGACTTTGGCCAATGGCAACTTCTCTATTACTCCTGCCGGCAGCCATGACCCGAGGTCTGACGCTCTTGTCTCGGCAGGTCCAGGGTCCTGGAATGGCTGAATGGGAAGTACTGTGTAGCTCGCCCGCCCTTCGGAGAGACAAGAGGCAGGCAAACAGGGAGGCGTGGCTTCGGCGAACCTTGGGCTCCTGCGCAACGTGGGCGGCCCCGGGCTGCAAGGTAGTACGTAGGCGCGTAGGTAGAGAAAGAGAGTACGTATCTACACGCTGTCTCCGATCCACTTCCTCCGGAATACCCTCGGGCTTTGGTGAATGACTCTTATCTTCCTCGCCCCAGCTCTCCGAATCGGGATTCCTGTCCTTCGACTGTTCTTAAGCAGACCCTTGGCCCCCCCCCGACCACTCTCTAACCACCTCGAGGTAAGCTGTTCCTAATCAATTCATATCATTGAATAATTTATTTTCTCGCTCTACTTGCGCTTCACCACCGCCCTCACTGATCATCCTCACCAAATCAAACAGACTTCACGATGGCATCCACATCCCGCCAGTTCGCCCGCACGATGCGGACCACAGCACGAAGCACCTTCGCAACGGCAGCCCCACGCACGTTCCGTCAGGGCGGTCGCCGCTTCTACTCCTCTGAGCCCCCAAAGTCCTCGTCAAACCCCCTCCTCTGGGCCGCCGGTGCCGCCGCAGCTGGTGGCGCCGGTTACTACTTCTGGAGCCAGAACAGCGCCTCTGCCACGCCCAAGGTCTTCAACCCCACCAAGGACGACTACCAGAAGGTGTACAACGAGATAGCCTCGAGGCTTGAGGAGAACGACGAGTACGACGACGGGTCCTACGGCCCAGTCCTCGTGCGTCTAGCCTGGCATGCCAGCGGAACCTATGATAAGGAGACCGGGACCGGCGGCAGCAATGGTGCTACGATGAGGTTCTCTCCCGAGGGCGACCATGGTGCCAATGCTGGTCTGAAGCACGCCAGAGACTTCCTGGAGCCTGTGAAGGGTAGGCGAACCCCTAGTTCCTGATGGATCAGCTCCAGATTGACTAACACAAACCAGCCAAATTCCCCTGGATCACCTACTCTGATCTCTGGATCCTGGCTGGAGTCTGCGCCATCCAAGAGATGCTGGGCCCCAAGATCCCCTACCGACCTGGTCGTACCGACAAGGACATGGCCGCCTGCACTCCTGACGGCCGTCTGCCCGATGGATCCAAGACACAGGATCATCTCCGCTCCATCTTCTACCGCATGGGTTTCAACGACCAGGAGATTGTCGCCCTCTCCGGAGCACACGCCCTCGGCCGGTGCCACACCGACCGCAGTGGCTTCGATGGACCTTGGACCTTCTCCCCCACCGTCCTCACAAACGACTACTACAACTTCCTGGTCAACACCAAGTGGGAGTACAAGAAGTGGGACGGCCCCAAGCAGTTCGTCGACAAGGACACCAAGTCGATCATGATGCTGCCCGCCGACATGGCTCTCGTGCAGGACAAGAAGTTCATGCAGTACGTGCAGAAGTACGCCAAGGACAACGATGCCTTCTTCAAGGACTTCAGGGACGTGGTCGTCAAGCTGTTCGAGCTCGGCGTCCCGTTCGCCGAGGGTACCCAGCGTTGGGAGTTCAAGACGTCGCAGGAGTAAGAGAGAAGAATCCGTTCAGATGGTTAGAGCTAATATTCCCGGCAAATTGCGCGCAAAATGATAGAGTCACCTAGATGATAGATTAGAGCAAATGTCTGGTAGATTGGAGCAGGAGGCACGACGCGGAGATAACCATGGACACTCTGTCGCTCTCTTTCATCTGGCGGCGACGAGGTCCCTTGAGGTACCTAATTGAATGATAGCCAAATGCAATGTTGAATTCGCGGAAAGAGCATAAGGCAACGGGCAAATGTCTCGCCGACCTCGGTGCGCAGTCGTTAAGCTGTAGGTATGCCCACGATTGGTCAGCGACCAAGGTCGGGAGGAGCTGTCGTTTAAACAAGAATGGAGGCTCCTCGGGGACCTGGCACACCTGATCCCTCCCCCTCACTCCATCCTATTGAAACGCAGTGCCCTGTTGCAACGCAGTAGCGCGTACTGGGCCATGTGCTGGCGTCCTCGTTCCCCGCACTTCCCCAGGACAGAGGCCCGGCGCTCCCCCTTCTAGGTGTTCCGGTTGAGCCATGGGCCCATGCACCTGGGGGAGATCTCAGAGATCTTCTCAGGGATGTTCTCGGCTTTCTCCATGGTCTGCGGCACTTCCCAGGAGGGGGCTGCCTTCAATCACGGTACGGCCCGATTGGTACTTGGCCTCACTCAAGTGACGATGACAACGTTGCCACGTGCTATAGAGCGAGCTGTGGGTGAGAGAAATCGTGAGAGAGAGGGGGCCAAAAAAGATATCCGAGCAGAAACTGCTGAGTCCAAGGAATCGAACAAGGCATCTTCGAGGCACTGACAGCGACAGTAGAACCTGAACGGAACAGGGAGCGATTAAGCTTTAGACAGTTGTGCCATCAACACCTTCCTCGATGAAAATCAGATGGTTTCACTTTCTCATTAAGGCACGGGAGGGAGGAGACGATTGCGTGACATAAACGAGCATATTGAGGTGGGGACGAATTCACTGGCATCTAGGCCTGTGTGTGACCAGGTTCGTCACGTCTCCACCCTGTCAGCCCTCGACAGCTGGCCGAGACCCAGCAAGGTGGTTAAGGTCTATGGACTGAGCAATCTGGTCTCTCTCAGGAGAGGATGAGAAGCCTATGGCATGGCTATGAACTCTCATCATTGCACCAACCCCCTCCCCTTCTCTTTCTCACGCCGGAGAGGAATATTCATGCATGAACCGCAGAACCGCAGTTCTCGGTCTCATCTACAGAGGTGCTTCAAGTGCCTCGGGCATTTAGGAGCAACCACAAGTGACCGCATCAGCAAAATCTTGGCCAACAAAAGTAGTAGTATGAGCATTCGTGTCTTCCACAGACCAGTCAAGTACCTAGGTCCCCAGGGAGAGACGTCACCTTATTGAAACAATTGATATCACTAAAGATTTGGTTTTCAACTGGATATCAAAATATCATCAATGGAGCTCATCAACATGTTGGAATCTAAGAAGCCAGTACAAACGGGCCGCACTTGCACGGTGGTGTGGGTGCATATGTTTCCCCTGTATTAGTTCACCACAACAGAGAATTGACAATCTTATTTTCGGGTTGACAAATTTCTCAACAGGCTACTTTCCCCATGCTGCAACAGCTCAAGCTTGGTTCCTAGGCAACAACGCACTTCGTCCTATTTACCATCACACAGCAGCTGCCCGTTGCCACCCCCAGCATCATGCTCCGCAGGACTGACAAATATGCCCCTCTACTTACGGTCCCCGGCTGGGGATCGAACTCAGCATCACCTTCGCCGGGGGTCATGATGCCCAGCCCAATTGCTGATGCATGGGAGCTTTTGTTTTTTGATGTCTCTCAGGTTCGTCTCGGGGATCCGCATATGGAGGCGCCTGATAGCGGGTAGACATGAGGCGATACTTCTGACTCCGGTTCCCATGTGTGAGTATATATAACGACGTAGCCGTCCTAGTCTTCTGGTGGCTTGTTGGAGAACTGTCGAGCAGGAGGTTGGCTGAATTCGGGATAGGAGCACATCTCAAAGAGTACTCGCGTATTATCGCAGGGCGAGGATATGAGTTTATATAGACGCAACGGACATTGTGGCAAAAGCCTTGAGTTTAACCGGAGACTTCATCCGAGTCTTCCAGAGAAGTATGACTCATATTTCTAGCTCAATTTTCGATTTCCGTAGGCGTCCAAGTGCGCGACCGCCGACTGAACCGCTCTTCAGGATTACTTAGTTCATGCTCAACACTCCATTTCTTCTCGTACTTTTCAAGCTCATCCCGAACATCCAAGCACTGCACGCGCACAACACTGAGCAACTTCCCATCATCACGTTTCCACGTCGCGGCGGGAACAACACCACAATTATTGCAGATAAAGAACTCCGCCGTGCCTGTCCCCATACGATATCGATTGACGGAGCCGGAGGTTTTGATGGTGAGGGCGCCTTCTGCATCAGAAGTGAACGATGCGCCGTGCAGCCTGCAGAAACTACACTGACAGGCCCTGGATCCGAGCTCGGATGGTGTCTTCTGGGTCCGCAGGTGCACTTTGATCCCGCCGCAATGGCAGGCGCCGTGATAGCCAATGTCTTTCGATTGCGCGTCTTTCCGTGCCGCTGCTAGGCTATTCGCCATGTGACGCCTCTGTACCACACTGCGATACACAGACTGTACCGGCCATGTTCGAAGCGTTGGTTGGGCCTTTACGCTTGGACTCCGGACCTGGGCTGCCAGGCAACCCGCTCCCCGCAGCATCTTGCATATATTCTGGTTGTTAGGCTGGTGGTAATAGGGTAAAAAAGAAGAAAACCGTACAGTTTAGAAGGTATTTGGCAGGACGTGAAGATGGGTGAGATGCGGGGACGTTTGTCGCAGTGGATGGGGGGTAACATGATTCCGGCTATCAAAAGGTTGTCTTCAGCGCCCTTCTGCAGTCAGAACCAACAAGTCTGCCCTTCCCGTTCACCTTGCCAACACATCTCATTGTAACCAGAAATGGGAACAACATTGAAGGAAAGTTGTGTGACGACCAAGGTACAGGATGATGGTCCCCCGACCTGGTGAGAAAGGCCTCGGCTGGAAACACAGGGGAACGACAAGGCTCCTTATTTTATAGTCTACCCAGGTACTGATAGATACGGTATACTCCCTAAACATCAGTGCCCAGAGGCCCAGATGGCTCCTTGAATCGAACTTCCTATTTCGGTCATTTTAATTGTGGATGAGTTGCCATCTTGATGTCTTATAAAACTGCCACGGGCCCAAATAGGTAGTCCCGACCAATATTTCTAGAAAACCACGAGCCGTTCTAACAAAATACTGTAAGATATTGGACATCATATTTATACAGTATAGTCCGAAGCGCAAGCCAGCGTCATGCAGCCATCGTATTCTTGCATCTTGTCGTCCGCAAAGGGAAACCATGTGGTCCGATGACCGGTGTTTTGTGACTGTTCACATACATGTCGGCAATATACCCGCATCAGAAAGGAACCCCTTGGCTGTTCTCTACCAATAGGCGCGGCAGCATCGCGGTCCGCACATGCAAGTATCCACCGGGGAGGCTCCCCTAGCCCTCATATGACCAACAGGCACGAGACTCTCTAATCAGACTTCAAAAAGCCACAGCACTCGGCAGTTGAGTGGGCCAAGTTACAAGGGCACAGGCTATGTCTCCATATGTCTGCATTCTCATTACAAGGCGACGAATATACAGCCACTAGACCCCCATAGAAAGATACAAGATAAGATCCACATATCGTATGATTTCTAGTGCTACTAGTAGGAAAGACGTTGACCTCAAAGAGGTCAAAAAAGTTACTTATCATGCCCAAGTTGATCGCAAACTGAGCGGTGATACACGAACTTGGGCCTTCCTTCATCATTTTACCTTCCTTGTATGGACTTGCAGGCAAGCGTCCGTCTTCCCTCATGGCTACTATCCGAGATACTAGGGTACAGCCATATGGCAATCAGCAAGATGAGATAGTCCAACTTGCAGACCTAGATGTCATTGAGCCAAAGCTCTATGTGCACATGATAGAGGTTTTTTCCCTGCAGCCCAAAGAAGACAAGAAACAAATACTCGACAACCTGAGCGAAGGCCTGTCTCGGACCCTGGCTGAATACCCAATCCTGGTGGGCACACTGCACTTTGACAATGAAGCCAAGCGAATTGTCGTGAGGAGGACACCGGCATCCTCTGTGACCTTGGCTATCAAGGAGTCAGGTCCGGATGGCACTAGGGATCTCGAGTCCTTCACTTTCCTCGACAGACACGACTTTCCGGTCCACCTGCTCGATGCAAGCAAGGTGCTTCCGTCGTCTGTGGTCGGAAAGTTCCCCGTCCCGGCTCAGGACATCTCGACAGACGGCCCAGCAGTCTGCGCCTTCCAAATCACCTTCATCGACGGAGGTGTCATCCTGGCACTGGCCATTACTCACCAAGTCTCCGACGGCATGGGCTGTGAGACCCTGCTGGCAAGCTGGTCGCGCAACTCCTATGCTGTCTTCAATGGCACAGCCGGTGGCGTCATCGACGCAGCCACGATGCCGGACCGGAGACTTTTGAGCGCCAATGGAAAGCCCTTTACCTCCCCAAAGGAACTGAAGAAGCTCGGCGACAAGTTCCCGACGTACAAGGCCCGTGATGGCCCCCCGGCGCCGCCACCAGCAGACTTCAAGATGCCGGTCGTCAAGACGCGGATATGGCACGTCCCAAGAAGCAAGCTGAAGGAGCTCAAGGCACTCGCAAGCAAGCAGTCGCCAGGTGACAGCGAGGGCTGGGTGTCGACGTACGATGCACTCCTCGCGATCCTGTGGCGCGCCATCGTCCGCGCAAAGCAACCGCTTCTCAAGCCCGACCCAGCAGCGCCAACCAAGGCAATCCACGCAGTCAACGCGCGGGGTCGCACCGAGTCCGCCATCCCAGAGAACTACATCGGCGTCGCGGTCACACTACCGCAGTCTCCTGAGCTGACTGTTGGGGATGTGCTCTCGCCCGACCTGGACTCAACGCTGCCCCTCCTCGCACGCACGGTGCGGGCCGCGACGAGCCAGGTGACGCCGGACTACGTGGCAGACCTCATCAGGTGGGCGGGCTCGTGTCCGGATCTACGTTGGGTTGAGTTGGATATGCACTGGGTTCTGGGGCTGGACTGCATGGCCTTTGACTGGCACACGATGAAGTCGTACGAGACGCACGACTTCGGCTTCGGGAAGCCCGCGGCACTGAGGTGGCCGCACCCGCAGTTCGAGGGCTTCTTTTTTGTGCTGCCGACGAGGATGACCAAAGGGAACTCTGATGAGGGCTTGGAGATTTGTCTCGGGCTGGAAGAGAGTTGCTATCCGAACCTCCAGACGGACGAGGAGTTCTTGCGGTTCGCCGAGGAGAGAGGCAAAGACGTGTGAAAGAACTGTCTGCTTATCTGCAGTATAATTATTTGTTCTGATCTAGCTATTGTCCTCTCTTTGGGAAGTGCCGTCATCACAACGTGGCGTTAAATAAGTGCCCAGTCTTTTAGCCATTGTCTTCTGGCGAAGGTATTTGTTCAGCTATGCCGTGTTACCTTCCTCAAAATATATGTGCCTAGTAACAACTCACACCCTATAGTTGACTCAATACTGGAGACCTGAACTGGTGGCTCGCTGGCCTCCACGGAGTGCAGCTCATTACAAACAGGGCGGAGTTTTGATGTGACATGGATGACTTGGGTGTCGCGATGCTGTCAGTGGTTGTTGCTGCTTACAGTTAGTGATGCTGGGGATGCATATATTAGACAACCCGCTTACTCAGGTGAAACCTCCTCACGCAAGTCATTGTCCATGCATTGGTATACCGGCTTGACTTCTCGACATACTAATAACTTTGTCCTTTTCGAAAAGGTGGTAAAATGGTTCTTAACTCGCCATTGTTGCCCTTTTGCTCACTCACGATATTATCCTTATCTTTCAACAAGTCTGTCGACCAGTAGCCTTAGATCTATCCTTCGTGAGGTTACAATTTCAATCACTATTTCTCTTACAGTGTTCTAAAGTGAAAAGAGCAGCTTGAGACTGAGGCTGCAAGCTAGGAGTGAGCGCAGGCACTCCTTTTTCTTTTATAAAAAGAATTGGAAAAAAAAAACCCTAGGGTTCTAAGGACCGAAGATATAACTGAAAAACGCATCTTTCGTTTCGAGACTTCAGGATAAATGGAATATTCTTTTGAAGTGGTTGTTGGTCATGCAAATGTTCTGGTGAATTGTTGGGGAATGAGCTTGGATGCAATTGGGGTCGAGCTTCAAGGTGGGTCCTGGACTTTCAGGACTTAGGTAAGCAACCAAGTTTGACGTCAGTCTGCGCGATTGAAGATCGGGCTGAACAGCGAGCAGCAATTCTCTCCCTTTAAACCTCCAAAGGTCGGCAGATACGATCTGGGGACGGAAATGGCCTCTATAAGGATACCGGCGCTGCGGAACCTCTTCGGCGGCCAACTGCGCTCGCTGCGCGCGTCCAACCAGCGCCGCTGGGCGCAAGTCCACGATGTGCGATTCCTAGCCACCACGCAGGCGTCCCGCAACGTCCTCGAGAAGTACCGCGAGAAGCTCGACGCAAAGGCCCGCGAGGAGGGCCATGCCGACATCCAGGACCTGAAGAAGGCATACGCCGACAAGATACAAGAGATCCGAAAGAAAGATGCCACGATCCCAGGCATTCCTCCCCTAGACCAGCCCCCAGCTCCCACAAACGACGCCACCGCCGCTCCTCCTCCTCCTCCTCCTCCTCCTCCTCCTCCCAAAGGCCAATTAACACCCGAGGCCGCCGCCGCCGCCGCCCACCAGACGGCGAAGCCAACCAGCTACCCGACCAACTCGGGCGTCAAGACGCTCGACCAGATCCTAGACCTGCCCAAGGCGCGCACGCTGCCCGTCCCCGAGCTGACGGCGATCTGGCGGCTGCGGCACGCGAGCAGCCCGCAGAACCTGTGCGCGGTGGTGCCGCAGCACACGTACGAGGCGATGGAGGCCGAGGCGCGCAAGCACCCGCAGTTTGTGCTGCCCCTGCCCCACCCGGAGCAGGGTGCCGAGATGCACTTCCTGCAGTGGACCTTCGACCAGGCCACGCACACGAGCACCGTGCTCTTCACCCAGCTGGCCGAGTACAAGACGCGCGGGGAGTTTGCTGTCCCGCATACCACCGTCACGCACCACCTCGACCTTATCGCTGACAAGCGCGTCGTGCTCATGCAGGGCACGGTCGTCTCGGACCGCGGCGTCAAGCCCGACGATGCGAGGTGGTTGGTTATGTGCCTGCAGAGGTTCTACGGCGGCTGGGATGGCGAGAAGAACGATGCGCTTGGGAAAGAGAGGGCTGATGAGAGGAAGAAGCTGCTTGAGTGGTTTGGCAAGGGCGACTCCAGGTTCAGCGTTGAGAAGCTGCTGGAGGAGGCCGAGAGGCTGCCATGATGAAAAGGGGCCAACTAGATCTGTTCTACGATGCGACTAGATATACAGTAGTAGATGGATTGGTCGGGGACCATGCATAGCAAGCAATATAGCTTGACTGCTGTAAAATAGACACAAATGTATAAAACAAACAGGCTCCGCCAGACCGACCATTCTGATGAGACTCGTTCCTTACCGGGAGCATAGAAGTGGCAACAATTTTGGGAGAAAATCTGCAAACAGAACGTCCAGTGACTGACTAGAGGTCTATTCTACAAAGCCTAAGTTACAGTTTCGGTCCAGCAAGCCTCTCATCCTGCTTGATCTTATCCCGCAGCACCCTTCTAAGTATCTTGCCGCTTGGAGACTTGGGTACTACGTCGATAAAATAGACACCACCCCGGAGCCGCTTGTGTGGAGCCGTCTTGGCCGCCATCCAGTCCGCAATCTCCTTCGCCTTGGCGGCGTCCTGTGTGATGCCTGCCTTGAGCGTCACGTAGGCCCGCGGCAGCTCCGTCGCCTGGGCTGGATCGTAGAGACCGATGACGCATGCATCTGCGACGTCTGGGTGGCCGACCACCAGGCCCTCCAGCTCGGCTGGGGCGACTTGGAAGCCCTCTGTACAATATCGATTCAGTTATCTGCTGCGCAGGTGGTTGTCAGGGTGGGAGGGGCATGCTCTTACTGTATTTGATCAGTTCCTTTAATCGATCTACACAGTAGTAGTTGCCGTATTTATCCATTTTGAAAACATCGCCTGTCCTAAGCCAGCCGTCTGCGGAGAATGCGTCTTTTGTCTTTTCGTCATTGTTCAAGTAGCCTCCAAATACGTTGGGACCTTTAAGCCAGAGTTCGCCAGGCTATAGTGATCAGATGTTCACGTCAGCAAGCTCATCACACTCACTTCTTTGAGCGAGCGACCGCAGGATACATACCTCACCGAGAGCCACCTCTTTGCCCTCCGTATCAACAATTTTAGACTCCATGTTCGGTACCAGCTTGCCAACAGAGGTCATAAATTTAGCCCACTCATCCGGCTGCTGCACATGAGAGACAGGACTAGCCTCAGACAGCCCATATCCCTGCTTCACAGGGACCTTGAGTCGGTTCCATACCATCTCGATCAATTCGCTGGTGATGGGCGCCGCGCCACAGTGGAGCATCTTGAGGGACGTCAGGTCGTATTTGTCGACCACTGACTCCTTACTGAGAGCCAAGACCACTGGAGGGGGGATGTAAGCGAATGTGAGTTTAAAGTCCTGGATGAGCCGGCAGGCCTTCTCGAGGTCGAAGCGTGAGAGAACGACTAATTGCCATCCGGAGTACATGCTCATGAATACGTTGTTCACCAGGCCCTGTAGTCCACGGTCAGCCTGTGTGACTCTCTGTGCGCTCGTCATCTTTCATCGCCCGAGGATAGAGCCTACATATATGTGGAAAAATGGAATCACGCCGAGCAGCCGATCGCCCCCGTTCCCGGGCCCACCGGACGGCTTCAGATAAACGCCTTCGAGAGGCTCCATCTGGAGCAGGTTGGAAATGACATTGTAGTGCGTCAGACACACACCCTTGGGCAGGCCTGTCGTGCCAGAGCTGTAGACAAGGAATGCCAGATCCTTCTTAGGCGTCACCTTCGTTTTTGCGTAGCGGATGTGGTACGCAGTAGACTTGATACTGCTCCAGTGACGGATCCTCCCCTCCGGGTCGGCCTCGTCGCCCAGCAGGATGATCCTGTCCTCGGGGATGCCTGCACGGGCGGCGGCCTGCTTGGCGGTGGGGAGGAAGGGCAACTGAGTGACGAGGGCCTTGGCGCCGCTGTTGGTCAGCTGGAAGGTCAGCTCGTCGAGGGTGTAGAGCGGGTTGGCGGGCGAGGCGCAGCCGCCGGCCCAGAGGACTCCGCAGGTCAGGGCTGGAGTGTCGACATCATTTGGCGTGTAGAAGGCGAGGACGTCGCCGCGCTTCCAGCCCCAGAGGGCCTTGAGCCCCTTTCCGAAGTCTGTGGCGGCGTTGCGCAGCTGCGCGAGGGTATAGGAGCGGGAGGGTCGCTCGCCGTCGGTGAGAATCTCCTTGACATCGGGAAATGGCCTGGATGGCCGCGAGAACAACAGAGTAAAGATGTCGACGTCAGGAATGTCGACATCGGCGTAGAGAGACCTGTGAGGCATTTTGACGGCACGGATATTCTGGCATGGGCGAGCACAATGGTGTTAGGACTGGTACTATTATCTATATTCTGCAGGAATTGGCAATAAATATGGACGGGCACTTGGAGGCCGACTCCTCGGCAAAGTTGAGATAAATGACGGCGCGGGGTTGCCGGCGCGGTAAGCGGCGGCATAGGCACGATACTCGTCTACCCCAACGGCGATTGATCCTGTGGATCTGCAACCAGGACATAACTACACCCAGGTCGAGGAGACAGTGAGGACACTTGACATGACTCTCATCTAGAGTGCCAATGGTTGGGTCACTCTGCAAGACAGTCGCGATGGCTTCACCTTGCCGTCTCACGAGAGGTTGCTCAGACATATGGTACAGATAACGATCGAGCATGCAGGCCGTCCCTCGGCATGACGTTGCTGATCGCTTGGGCGGTGCATACGGATTGCAGCGCTGGAAGCTCTTGGCTGGGTCGCAGGATCTCCAAAACTGCGGGGTAAGCAGAACAAGACATTGATTTGATGGTTGCCGGGGGGGGGAGCGTTCAACCTGGTAACCTGTAGATCATGCCTGGTAAACATGCTCGGCAAGAGCCATTCCCGTCTGCACACACAATGCCTTCAGCTGTGGGCCATGCGTGTAAGATGATTGGGTGGTCGTGGCTTTGGGATCCACCTTCAGCAATAGGCCGAGGGCTATTATTGCACCTGCACTCTGCTCATCATACCGATCAAAACTTATTCTCCAAGAAACCCAAGCATGGGGATTGGAGGAGAGAGAAGAAGAAAAAAAAAAAGAGCGACGTCTGTCGTCCAGTGTCGTATCCAGCGATGAGGCTCAAGTCGCGGTGGGCACGCCGTGCAACCTTAAACCGAAGCTTGACTCCCTGACACACAGCGCCATCAGGGGGCGTCTTTACCGAATGCAGCCAGGGGTTGGCCAGTTTGCCCCCAGCCTGATCAATAGTACTGGCGTTTATCCCATTTCTTGAGAGCTGCACGCCCGCATCTCGAAGGGAAATGAGCGGATTTTCATGCTTCGACGGCGCATGTCATCTGCGAATCACGGTCATGCGGCCGCCGGCGTTCAACGATTAGAAAGGGGCCCTCGGAAAGGCGAATTGCCTCACACGTCGCAGCAGCCACCCAGGGCCCCACCCCTCAAACGGCCATCCTTGTCGCTGCGGCCATCCTGTCTGCCTGCCTCTACCCCGGCATCCTGGCAAAGATCACACACCAAGTGCGACACCAACGAGACGACCGACCAACTCAAGCCATTGCCGTAGGGCGCTCCGCCCTCGTCCCAACTACCACCACCCGCCAACATCAGGCCAAGATGTGCCTGCCGATCATTTAAGCTTGTCGGAGCTTGTCTGGTCTTGACTATTCCTGGGCATCCGCCCTGTGGGAAACGGATCCTCATTGGATCCTCATTGGATCCGTGGTACTGGTCGTCGATCTGCGAACACGCCTTTGACCGATCCCTTCATAGCAGTTCCCTTGCATCTGGCTCTGCCTCATCCGGTGCCATCCCTGCCGAGGGGGTCCATCCTGTGATGTCTCGTCAAGGACTGCCTGTTGGATGAACGAGTCCCAGGCCATGCCCATGGCACAACAGTTGCCGCTCTGGGACTGGCGACATCCACTCGTGTCTGTCGTGCTCGGTAACGGACCGGCTGCATTGTTGCGGCTCTGCAATAATAGTGAACTGTCAGGTCTTGGCGATGTTTTCGACATGAGGCATAGGACAATTCCTGAGGAGCGTCTCTGCACCCCCTTCTGCCCCCTCCCCTGGACCCACCCCGGCGTCAAGCTCGGAACAGTCTCGAGAGTTTGAAGAACTAGCTCGCCAAGCCCTCGACGACGTCGCCTGACAGCCTTCGCGAACGACTATAAGATCTTCGTCTCATCCGGCGGTACGACAGATCATCTCAAACTCCACAACTCACTCATCCAAACATCCCCTCAACCGTTCATCCCTTCTCTGTTCTTCAACACAGCTGTGCTGTTTAATTTTACCTGTTCGACATTCACTCGTTAATTCGTCTCTCATAACAAAACCACCTTCCTTCAACCCAGCCAACATGTATATCAAGACTGCCGTTCTCTTCCTCGCCGCCTCGGTCCTGGCTCTGCCCACCGCCCAGGATGGCAACCACAAGCGCGCCGCGGTCCTGACCAAGCAGAGCTACGCCCAATTCCAGGTCAGTGACGGAGTTGCTGGAAACGCACTCGCCGAGGTCCAGGCCAAGTTCCCTGTAAGTCAAACAACCCCCACCGCACCCATTCATCACTGCACACATAGACACAACCGCTGACACACCTGCCAACAGATTGACGAGAATGACCTGGCAAACGTGGACCCCGCCGACGCCCAGATCATCAGCGATGCCAGGCAGGTGGCCGAGAGCGCAGAGGTCGACACTGGCGGCTTCAACGACGCCATCGCCGCTGCCAGCGGCGCCGATGCCGACGCCCTGCAGGTCGGCAAGATAAAGAACAAGGTCCTGAAGCTCAAGCTCGAGGTGCTCGACCTCCAGATCCAGCAGGCCCAGGGCGGCAAGGACAACACCGCCAAGATCGCCCAGGAGCAGAAGAAGCTCGACACCAATATCGCCACCGACAAGAAGTCCGCCGGCGACGCGAGCCAGTCGGTCAACTTCCAGGGTTAAGAGGGATGATCAAGACGGGTAATGAGACAGACCTCGTGAATTTGGTCTTTTTTTTATGGAGGTTTCAGGAAGGCTTCTTGAGGACATGAGGATTGGCTTTTAGGATCTGTTCTCTACGACTTAGTAATGATGACGGTTGAGGGTTTGATACCCCAAGTAATGTGATCAACTCAAGCACATTGTGCTCAAACTACTTTTGGTGCCTAAGCTGTGTTTGCCATCAATGTTTTGGTGATCCATCGCTAAATCATCGATGCCACGTACTACAAGGCGTGTCCCTGCAGTGCAAGTAGTTTCGCTAGGACAAAATAAAATGCACTCTACAGATACGCTCCACGACCAGTGATTGCTCCCTCCATGTTGACTCAACCCGAGAGAACTTGTGGGATGGCGTCGATCCAGCCATTTATCGTCACTGGTGAGATCGCGTTGAAGCCTTCTTGAGCTACAGATTTGAATGTTTCCTCGTCCCAGAGAGGCTGCCGTTGCCGTCGCACGTAATTGTTTGGCCCACGCCAGGCTTTCCCTATAGGGCTGGCAATGAGGTCTGGGGACTGCGGGTGATTGAAAATGTTCACGATGCCGCAGTCCCCTTTCCACTTCTTGACGATGTTGTTGCCTGTTCTCCCACTGTGGCCCGAAGCGTCGTCCTCTTCCAGGACAAACTGGTCCCGGGTCCCCACGGTTGACCCAAGCACCCACGATGGGCTGAAGGACCTTCTCGTGGTAGGTCTGGATATCCATCTTCCCCGTAGAGCTGGGAGGGACTTCGTAGCGGTGCAGGACGTCTTTGAATCCATTGTATCCCACTGATTCCCATGCGTGGATGCGCTTCGTTGTGTGACTATGCTTGGCGTCGAGTTCCTCTTCAGGTCGGCGCTTCTCAATCAAGCAGGCTGGACATATTTTCTCCCACGGCTTTTTATGTATATGTACCGATACGCGTCCCTGAGGATCGAAGCTGAAATGCGTTTCCCCAGTGAAGCGCACGTGGCGCCAGTCCTCCTTTCGAGGGTACTGTTCAAGCATCCGGCGGCAGTATTCTTCCCATGTGCTACTCAGTTCGAAGACAACCACTTATTCTGGCAAGCCATGCAGATACGGAAGTCTCGAGACTGTATCGCCCTCTGTGTCGTCCTCCCAGAAGGCGCGTGGTCAAGATCCAGGCCCGCGGCAGCTGGCATCGCCTCCCATTTCATTGAGCGCGCATCAAAGCCCTCTGTCTCGATGAATCCTTCAAGAGCGGCGAGGGCTTCATCAGAAAGAGCCCTTTTGCGACCACGAGTCTCTTTGCGCTTAATAGTGCGGTCAATGTTTTTCTCACGGAGCGCCTTCCAGCCTTGCTGAATCCACCCTGCTTGAAGATATCAGATTTGAAGTGGCGCTGCGGTAATGACTCTGCATATTCGGAGTCACCAAACAATCAGTCCTTTTTTGCGGAACCGTAATGTTAGGCTCCCATCTTGCGACACGGTCTCTTTCGTGGGGACAAAGACGCGTGAAGTCGATGTTTGTGGGTTCCGGGAGACTGACGTAGTGCGAGTGCATGGTTTTTTGTCCCAAGTTGATGATTAGCTACGTGTGTAATCATGAAAATATAAGCCCTCTCTCTGTCTTATAGTGAAGCATCTATTGTGTTGGTTCATAAAGGAGTATTTGATTTTCAGCGTATGGAGAAGAGAGAACAGAAGGCACCTGGTTGCAATGCGAGGGAAAAGAGGCCTCGAACCCTACAGTATCCCGCTCAAGTAACCTGAACTCACCTTGGTCTTTGATAAATACCCTAGGTAGGTACCTAGGGTGGGGCGGTTGAACTGAATCGTACATGAATTATTGCTTGGCTGCAAAGTTACAAACCCCTAAGAAGTGTCATTAGAAATGGTTGCTGGCTGCAGCAATCGACAGCGCGATTTGGCCTTACGAACAAGCCACGGTGAAATGAAGACGATGTCAATTCCCAGGCACACGAGAATGATTCCGGCGCAGTATATATATATGTATGTATGTACATCTCATTCTTGAGTTTTACAACCATAGTGATCTTGCCACACCCCTAAGATCCCCGAATAAAGCTTCTTCTACATTACCAAGTCCACCCTTGCGCCTCAAGATGACGAATATCCGGTACGACACAGAGGGAGAGAACAAGCATGATACCCATTTGAATCACAATCAATATGGCCTTCCCAAGATCAACCTTCTCAACATACCATATAGTAATTCCAAATAGAAACGCGAGAATCGACCAGTCCAGGAAGAGTCTAGGCGTCCATATAAGTAGATAATCCTTCATCAAAACCATCTCAACCGTCTCAAAAATGAACAGCAGCATGGCTGATAGCAGGATTGAAGTGACCGCCGAAATGGCACAGCTCGCAAACAGAGCCTCCGATGCGCGATTGAGAGTGGTGGTTGTCGGATGAAATTCTTCAAAAGTCAAGGTTCCGACCGAAGCGGCGGCTGTCAGCGCGGAGACGATGTTGGTTATAGAAAGTGTTTTGAGTATTCGCCTGAATATGATAAGACGCCTGCTGGAGATGGACTTTCCGAACTCTTCCCTGCGATCAGCTTCCTTTGAATTATCTTAGGGCTTCAGGTCACGTACCTTTAGTGACAGGACACAGGGTACTACTAGTAGTAGATCCTGTTGGCACAGATTTTGGAGGCATTGCAGCGTTCGGCAACGTAATATCCGAGTCCAGTTGGCGCTGCATAGGCATATCCAGATGCTCATGGGGATTTTAAAACCGTGAAGCCTTTCTGCCGTGGCACCTTCGTGCGTCTGGAATACGATGGACAAGTGTTTTTGAAGGACGACTCCAAATGTGAACCACAGCCGTGACTTATCGTGTGCATTTCAGCTCGAGCTGCAGTGCAACTACACTGTATGTTGATCATATTTGGCATAACTTGCTTCTGCCCCCAAGTGACAAAACTGCAATGGTTGATTTCCAATTATAGTGCGTAAGCTTGGACCAAAAGCGCAACTCGGCCGAAGAAGATGCGCCAATTTGGACCCGGCAGAAGTGTAATTTGCTTGGAGCCTATTCGGTCTATCTGACAACACCGGAAACCCGGCAATATAAGTACTAACGCCTTTTCATGTCATTACATGAGCAGCATTGCGACCAAACGAGTGCAGCACGAACGGCAAACGGGTTGGCGTCACCTTGCATGACGAAGCATTTTGGGCTTGGCTACACCTCGTCTTGCGTACCCACACGAGTTTTCTTGCCGCCCCAATTTTTCCCTGCCCAATAACGCTCTCCACATCGCACCACGTCTTACATTCTCTGCTCAGAATACCTTCGCTTCAATGTTGTTACCAAGACAATCTCTCTTCTGCCTCCTCCAGGGTCCTATCTAGTCATTTACCTCCGGGGTCATTCCTTAGTTCGCGCCAGGCACTGATGGCAGCTGATGAGAAAGATTCCGAGTCGATCGGGCCTACTCGTTCTTCACAGACCGTCCACTGGGAACCAGCTGAGAGGCAATACTGTGATGTTTGTCGCCTAGGACAGTCCTCAGCTGAAAATGGGCACTTGGTCAACATCAGAGTGGTAGAGAGATCGGCAAAAGGTGGGTGCCGGGCTTGCGCAGGCATTCAAAACTTTCAAGACACTACCGGTGGGAGAAACAGTCAAGGGCATCCACTTCTGCCCCATTCCTGAATTTGGATCTCCAGATTACGACTTAAGACCATATTTTGTTGTTTATTGCAAGGACAGAACGTTTAGTTGCGAGTTTTTCAGTGCAAGTGGTATCCCTGCTGGACAGCGATTGAACAGCTTCGACAAGCCGAGCTCGTTTGTGGACCATGCCATGATCAGACCAATGACGATGCCATCAGGAGATACCTCAAGTGTCGAGGCGTTCTGTACTCTTAAGCGTTGGATCTCTCGATGCCATGCAGAACATAGCCACTGTGAGTTCGCAGGACAGACAATACTGCCACACCGAATCCTGGAGATCGAGTCGCTACAACCACTGCGCGTTCGAGTAATAGAGAATCGCTCTCGCCCGGAGAGGTACGCATGCCTCAGTCATCGGTGGGCTGAGCCCGAGACGAGATTGAATTCTCTCACCACGCAGAACCCCGCACTCTACAAGGTGGGAATACCGGAGAACAGATTTTACCCGCTCATAAAGGATGCTATTACGACGGCGTTCAGACTGGACCTCCGCCTCATCTGGATAGATTGCTTTTGCATTCTCCAGGGCGATGCGGAGACTGGGCGCGAGAAGCAGCCAACATGGCGTCTATTAAAAGCACGCCATTTTAACAATATCCGCCACCTCTTCTGAGAACGGACGCACTATGTTCTCTACTACTCCTTCAGATTCTCTCGGGATGCAAGTCACAGAAATCAACGGGGAGGCCGTCTTCGCACGACAACGGCTGATGCACCCTTGCGACGCATTAACCTACTTCGACGAGGAAGACCTGTTTGGGTCTTTACTTACCAGGGCATGGGTCTTCCAGGAGCGGCTCCTGCCCCGCAGATTCATCCACTTCACAGCAGACGAGATATTCTGGGAATGCCGACAGAGCACTTGGTGCGAGTGTGCATCACGAGGATAAGATTGGCATCATCGGAGGGCCAAGGCTGCCAGGCTACTTCAGAATAAAAAATGGGAGGACATTGCTATGCAATACAACCAGACCCAGCTATCGTTTGAGAAGGATAGGATTCCCGCCTTCGCTGGCGTGGCCAAACGCTACGGCGAAGAGTATAAAAAGACTTACTTAGCAGGCTTGTGGAAACAAGATTTGCCGGGGTCATTGGCATGGTCGAAATATATCCGAAAAGACGATCCTGGGCTGCGGCCACTCCACCAAACTGCACCCACTTGGTCATGGATATCGTTGCCTCGCGGGCAATTGTCGTTGGAGCACAACACTACCGCGACATCTGTTCGCCTGTTAAAATGTGTCAGAAAGCCCCCCGGTGCGGACATTTACGCGGGGGCCAACCGGACCGAAATCACCGTAGAAGGACCGGTCCTAGACTTGAGGATTTTCCCATATCATGAAGAATCGGGGCGCCGGGGCATTGTCGGGAGGACGGACGACGCTTTCCTCACGTTGTGTGCTGACTTCAATCTGAATCCAAGCGACCCTACGGAATACCGAGCCGTCCCGTTTGGCACCACATGCTCGCTCCTTGTCTTTTCCACTGATGAGGACCAACCAGACCCGAAGAAGTGTTTCGGTATCCTACTGGCCCAGGCTAGCAGCACAGACAGTAATATGGCGGTATTTGAACGTATCGGCTTCTTCGACCATATGAACCTACACGGATCTCACCTGGTTAAGCCTGGTGAATTTGGCGAATATCATGGGGGTCAGTTCCCTTCAGGTGTATACAATGGACCAAAAGTTTCCGTGGCGTGGTTGCGGAAGTCCGAGAGGAGGGAGATCACAATCATATGATGGCCAAGGTTGTTGTTTCTGCGGCACTGTTCCAACGTAAAGCAACGGGGTGTCGGTGTACCCAGGCGCCATGTGCCGCTGCAAACAAGATTCACAGAAAGTCATCAGAGCCACCATAGTCTCTAAATATGCTGGGAACATCATCTAGGAAAGTTCCCAGTGCGGCCTTGCAACTCTGCCGTCACGTGTTTACGCGCATTCTTATGGTCAAATCGAGCCTGATATTACCCAATGTGGGCGTCCAGTGTGGATTTAGCTCAAACAACCTGGTTTGTATTACATATTACCAGATCTACAAGTGAGGTGCTCACAAATCATGCACCTCAACCTTGAGATCGATCAGAAGACGTCGATTCTGTGCTTACCAAATCCGAATCGTGGCCTGCTCAAATCAGCACGCCCTTGTTCTGCTTCCTGTCGACATTGTAGTTCTTCCAGACCGCAATGCTGGGAATAGCAAGAACCAGGATGGCGGTGGCAGCGATGCAGCTCTGTTTCTGGTAGTAGCCCCAGGCATAGTCGATAGCGTTGCGAACGGCGCTGCCGACGGGGTACGTCTTCTGCGTGAGGTACCCGCCGGTGACGATGTCCATATAGCCGGCCTTGGCGTCGGCGGGTAGCGCCCTGAGCAGCGCCTGGGGGAAGGTGTTGTTAAAGATGGCTCCCGTTGTGGCGAGGCCAATGGCGCCGCCGATGTTGGACGCGAGGCCTATCAGCGACAGCATCATCGGCACGCCGTCGCGGTCGGAGGCGGCCATGACCGCCATGTCCTGGCTGATGACAAGGGTGCCGCCTGCAAAGGCGATGAAGATCTGGCACATGATGAGGTAGCCGATGCCCTGGTCTGCACCACGGAAGTGAATCATGAGGCCGGCGCCCAGCATCATCAGCGACAGGCCGAAGAACAGCGCGGTGTACTTGAAGTGCCGGGTCTGTCGCACCCAGATACCGAACAAGACGCTCCAGAATGTGGACCCGACGTTGTAGATCTGGCCCATGTAGCCGCCCATTGCCACGTCGAGATCGTATACGACTATGACGAAGTTCTGGTAATACAAATCCCACGAGTAGAAGCTGAAGTACAGGATGGCGGACAGACAGCAGGCGCCAGTGACCGTGCGGCTCCTGAACAGCTCCCAGCGGATGAAGTGGTGACGAGCAAAGTATCGCTCCCACACATAGAACGCGGGGAACAGGCAGACGCCGACGACAAGCATGGCAATGAACTTGGCCGAGGAGTAACCTGCCTTTCCATATTGCTCCAGGGAGAAGGGCAGCAGGAAGAGGATGAAGGCAGCCATGAGGATCGCACAGCCGACGACATCGAACTCATGGCAGTAGTGCACGAAAGACTGGCCAAAGCTGCGCCCACTCGTCTCGCGCTTGAAGAGACCCAGCTTCTGCGCCTTGAGCGAGTAGAACTTGAAGACCACGGCCAATGGCGTGAAGACGAAGAACATAACGATGGTGAAGGCCCCGTAACCCCAGCGCCAAGTGGTCATGTTCAGTAGACTCTGTGCAGCCAGCGGGGCAGTGAAGGCGGTGCAGATGAAGGGGGTGCCGACAAATGCAAAGGCGAAGGCTCGGTTCCGCAGTCCAGAGGTATCGGCGACGAAGACGTCCATAATCAGGTAAATGGCATCGTAGCCCACCCAGTAGATGACGTATCCAGCAGCGTACGCGTCGGGGCCGTTGCTGCACGCAATGATGATCATGCCGATTAGATAGACCCAGACGAAGAAGAAGAAACCTTCGGCACGGCCCCAGATGTTGAGGAGCTTGGCGATGGGCAGCTTGATGACGCCGCCGACGATGGTGGCGAGGATGTTTGCGGTCTCGATCTGGGGCGCGGACATGAAATTTGCGTAGGCGTTCATGTTGAGGATGGTGGTTGTGCCCTGCTGAAGGGCCAGCATAAAGAAACAAACCCATATCCAGCCGTAGGTCGCATACAGAGCCCATTTCGGCCAGACGAGGGCGGCTGCCTCAGCCTTTTGCACACCAAGGGCGGCATGGGCGGTGACGTGGTCGGGATCTGCCTGTATCTCCTTCTCGTTGATCTCCTCCAAACTGGCCCTCGAGGATGAGTTGACCTCGGTCTCGGGGCCGCTGGGCTGCTCGTGCTCGTTCTTGGTATCAGCCGCGGGAGAGCCCTCATGCTCTGTTGTTGCGACGATATTTGTGTCATGAGGCAGCTTGAACTTGTCGAGGAACCTCATGGTGGGCAGCTTTCTGCGTTCTTGAACGCGCCCATGCTCGAGTCAGCAAAGTCCAGATCAGAGTGTGAAGCATATGGGCCGAGCCCGCATCAAGGCGACTTCAGAGCCGACAGAGATCCACGGTCCTGAACATGGCGTGCAGCTAAGCTGTCTTCTTACCTGAGTCTATAGGGGCCCGATCATTACACCGCCATCAGACATGGGGAAAAGCGGGAAGGAGCTTTGGAAGTTGCGTGGCAGGAGAGAAAAGAAAGTGAGGAGGCCGATCACTTGCAACTCGTGGCGTGATCTCACGAGGGGGGACTGGGGGTGTAGTCCATACTTGTACTGTGCTCCGCGCTTGCGCCCATGACTGCAAACCCGTCGATCTCTGGGCAGAGACCGTCTGAGTTTTCTTCCGACTAGCAGTGGGCTGGGGAGGCCCCAGGTTGGGGCATGCTACCCACCCACGCACGCCTCAGAGCCGTGGGCGGTTGGTCGGTCATGACCGGTCATAAGGGCGTGCAACCCTCCCCACCTCCCGATGCTGCTGGGAACAGTGCTGTTGAGCATGTCGAAAGCCTCGCCCAATGAGTGGACGATGGACGGGATCCGGGACCAAAATAGCGTGGGTGATCTGATAAGATTAGATGTGCCTACCACCGTTGGCCCGGATCGTCAAGACGAGTAGCCACCGTGCCCACATGCTCTCACGACCTGGCCCGGTTGTCTTATTGCACCTTTTGGTTAGTCCCCTAACTAGCCCGCTCGAATTTTCTGCTTTTCTGGCCTGCCCTTTGCCAAGAACAGCGCCGACCGTTCCGAGGTTGTGCCTGGAGCCGTGCCTCTGGGTGTCTGGGTGCCTGGGTGTGACCCGTCCCCAACTCGCCTTGTGAGGAGGGCTGCGAGGATGCACAGAGGCTGCGACGGGACCGACTGGGCGGGGAAGCTTGACCGTGGCGAGCAGAAGCTTATTTGCCTCGCCAGTGGCACTGGTCCAGGCCCCCTGCACTGGCACATTGGCAGACCGCGTTGGCAGGGACCGAGCTTGGCCCATCTCTTGTCGCCGCCAATGTCCAACACTTTCGAGTCGTCTGCGGCTGTAGTGTGATGCTGCATGGCAGGCAAGTGGATTTGATCCTTTTCAGCCGCAGAGGCATCCCGAAGAATTTGCACTGGTGTACCGCCGGCCAACAAGCTTGTTTTGACAGGACCGTCTTGGAAGTTGAAGTGGGAACATACGAGGCCCGCCCGCTTGCAGTGGGTACGGTAAGATACGAGCAGACACACTTACACCTTCACATGCTGCGCATCTGTGACCTGAACGCAGCATGTGGTGATGGGTTTTTATTTCTGAGCCCTCCAATTAGAACGCAGTTCTGGGATATAGGCCGAGTCAGGACTCAGGACGAGGCGTCTTCTTCCCGGTTGGCATCTCCACTTGGCTGAACACAGGTGGTGATGAGCGCCGGTTTGGTCTCTGAATCCCAGTTTCAATCTTGTCGAGGCCATTCACGAGATGGGTGGTTGCAGAACGAAAGACGCGTCCCTGCTCTGCTGTATCACGGCTGCACTCAGCAATGCCTTCAATGGAACTTTTTGGATTTCTTTTGATTGGTGCAACAGTCTCATTTCGCACCACACACTCGTATTCTGCACCACAACGCCCCAACCGCCACAGCCCCACAAACTCTCTCGCTCGCTCCCATATACCAGACTTTTGACTATGCTAAACGTTTCCCATTTTTAAATAGCTGCACTTTACTCCCTCATGTTGACGACGCAACGGATGCAGTCGCCCGCCTTCATGTCGTTGAAGGCCTGTGCATGAAGATGATTAGTATTATGTCACCAATAGAGGCGCCGCACAGCGCATAATTGGGGCACTTACCTGGTTGATGTGAGACAGGGGCTGGCGGTGGGTGATGAACTCGTCGACCTTCAGGTTGCCGTCGAGGTAGTCCTGGACGAGACCGGGCAGCTGGCTGCGGCCCTTGACACCGCCAAAGGCGCAACCCTTCCAGACACGGCCGGTGACCAGCTGGAACGGCCTTGTGGAGATCTCCTGGCCGGCGGCGGCGACACCAATGATGATACTCTCACCCCAGCCCTTGTGGCAGGCCTCGAGGGCAGCACGCATAACACCGACGTTGCCCGTGCAGTCAAAGGTGTAGTCGCAGCCGCCGTCCGTCAGCTCGATCAGCTTGTCCTGGATGGACTGGCCGTTGAGCTTCGTGGGGTTCACAAAGTCGGTGGCGCCGAACTTCTTTGCCCACTCCTCCTTGGCATCGTTCACGTCCACAACAATAATCTTGGAGGCTTGGTTCTTGGCCGCACCCTGGATGACGGACAGGCCGACACAGCCGGCGCCGAAGATGGCGACGGTCGCACCCTTCTCAACACCGCCCTTGCCGGCCGTGATTGTGGCGGCTCCGTAACCGGTGGTGATACCACATCCCAGCAGACACGTGCGGTCCATAGGGGCCTTGTCCTGGGTGATGGCGACGACCGAGATGTCGGCCACGACGGTATATTGGGAGAAGGTCGACGTGCCCATGAAGTGCAGCAGGTCCTTGCCCTTGGCCCTGAAGCGGGAGGTGCCATCGGGCATGACACCCTTGCCCTGGGTCGCCCGGATCTTGCCGCACAGGTTGGTCTTGCCGCTCTTGCAGAACTTGCACTCCTTGCACTCGGGTGTGCTGTTTCCACCACCATGTCAGCCCAAGAGATCCCGATATCAGGCATGTGGTGCAGGCCTGCCAAGCCGAAGTGGGACGCCGAAGGTGCCCGAGCTGCCCGGCAGAGGACCGCATCCCCACTTTCCGCCTCCAAACGAGCCAAGGAGCTCGGGCGCCAGCTGTCGACCGGGGCCCCGGCGGGGTCAAGGCGAGGGATTGTGATACGATGGTGAAAATACAGCAGAGGAGCGCGCGCCGGGGAGGGGGGGGGAGGGATTTCTTACTAGAGCGCAACGACGTGGTCACCAGGCTTCACGTTGGTGACGCCCTCACCAACAGACTCGACGATACCAGCACCCTCGTGTCCCAGGACAATGGGGAAGGCTCCTTCTGGGTCCTTGCCGGACAGAGTGTAGGCATCTGTGTGGCACACACCGGTGTAGTAGATCTCAATGCGGACTTCGTGTGCTCTTGGGGGCAGGACTTCGATGTCTTCGATTGAGAGGTCCTTGCCGGCTTCCCAGGCGACGGCGGCCTGCGGGTTGTCAGTATGGAACGACCACGACTCTGGCCCGCCTCTCGCGACTGCTACCGACCTTGCAGGTGATGGTCTAGGGGCCAATTGTTAGCTTGTTGTTCAATCTCAGCAGCAGTGGCTCCCAGAGCGCCGCGGTCCTCTGGGAGGTAACGGTTGCTCTCACCTTTCCAACGGTATCGGCTGGCATCTTGATGTGTGGTGAGCTGTGGGGAATTGGTGGAGGGGGTAAAGGGTGAAATGAAGAAGGACGGGAGCAAAAGTTTGAAAGAGGGAGTACTACTGGCTTTTGCTTTATTAGTAGTGTGCCAGGCCAAGATACGATGTCGGAATGCTCACGGGTCTATGACCACCGTTCGCGCTCAGGTGGGGCTCCGTACTACGTGCTTAAATCCGTCTACCGCACGCGGCAGACGTCGAGACGTCCCAGGCCCCGCACCAGCAAAACCCCAACCGTGAACGAGAAGCATTGGTTGCCCAATACCGTCTTGACTTTGGCCAGGGATCCGTCCACTGGCATCTGCATCTAGACTTGCGCAACTTTCGGCGAAGGTTGCCCAGTGACGTATTGGCAGATGGCGGGGTAGCTTCAGCCGTGTCTTGCCAGCGCGCCAAGCTGCCACACGGCATTCGGGATGTCGGCGTCTCTGGACCTCGCAGTGACTCGAGGAAGACGGCCTGCGGATATTCTGGGGCGCAAGTTTTCTCCGCCCGTCATTCTTTGATCAATGGGGCGGTGGGCTTCAGCCTCACTCCGATGCTCCGGTGCAGACGATAACAATTTACAATATCTGATGATGCGATACCCACTCCCACTTGCCGCTCACTCGCCGTCTCTGTTGTCCTACCCTGCGTCAGCAACAAACATGACTGTTCGCTCTGCACTGGTGCGCAGCCCGTCTCGACGGTGAGAGCGGTTGCCGGGTACTAGAATCACTTATCTCGTTCAAGACGCCTTCCTACAATGCTCTTGGTGGCTCGCCGTCGTGCAACTAGTGTTGCGGCGCTGGCGGCCAGCTTGTGACAATGTATCTCTAGATCAGCTGGGTCGCGCTGGTTCTGCCGAGTGTTCGCAGTTTTCACCCTGACAATTTCTCGCTTCATGCCCGGCTGCACATATCTCATGGCATCTATCATACCAGCTAAGTCACCTCGCAACGAGCATATACGACGCCGCACGGGAACCCCCCACGAACGCTGAAGCAACTTCGCTCTGACAGTCGTTCCAGGTCGTCACCGGCGCACACTGAGAATCACCAAGGCAGGCCGCACCGTTTTCAGGATGGCTTGCGGAGACGATCATTTCCTGAGGTTCTCAGACCCACGACTCTGATTACCAACAACGAGTCCGCACCAGCAAATCTCTCCTCGCAACATGCCTCGAATCCCGGGCTAGGGTGAACAAGCGTTTCCCTAGCACTCTTGATGACGCTGGGCCGCGCCTCAGTTTTCGTTTGGACCTGGTCTACGTGGATTCAGTGTTGCTCGTTGCCTTCAACAGACAAGTGATGTCCGCAGGGGTAGAGTTTGAGTTCGAAGGCGGCTGGAACGAGCTCATTCATCGCCTGGATTTCAACTGCGACAGGCTTTATACGTGGCCCAGCCGAGTGCCCGGGATGACATGGAAGCCTCGCCGTATGGACGACGTCGACGGGTTTATGGATTTTCTTACCACCTGCACTCGCCCCGAGCAGCTTTTTCTCCAGTACCGAATGGGAAATCAGCCTCGACTTGGGTGAATGGATTGACGATGCACGCCGGTCCGCCATTTCCAGCGAGATAGTCGATTGCTACGGAGGCCTGACGTGCCAGCCAGGTGAGCCGCTCGTCAGTGGCGGGG